>JACVVK020000033.1:1550000-1762500 GCA_018292915.2 Batillaria attramentaria
ACTTGCTTGTGCTAGCCGGACGTGCCTTTTTTTTTTTTTTTTTTTTTTTTCAAGGAGAGAGGTTGTGGTGTTATGACTGGAAAAGGACGAAGGAGCGACAGATGTCTCGCCAGGCGGGAGATACTAATTTTTGCCTTTTTTCAAAATTATTCAATTATTTATAATTATATTTTATTCTATTTTTTCTTATTTATTTATTTATTTATTTATTTATTTTATTATATTATTATCATTTATTTATTTTATTTTGTTTGTTTATTCATTCATTTTTTTATTTTTTTATTTTTTTTTTATATTTTTTTTTGGGGGGGGGGGGGCATTATTGTGCCCTGAATAATATTTAATAGGGCCAGTTTGCATGTTTCGCCACAGGGAAAGGGTGTCGAGACAGCTCAAGAGTTGATCTGATCAGAAGCTTGCGGGTTCGAATCCCGACAGGATAAAAAAAAATGTTGAACAGACCCTTTCCTGGATCCTCCGTTTTTTAAATTGCCTACATGGTAAACAAAAACGCGGAACCATAAAAAAAAAATCATCCCACATTTTCGAGTCTTTGCCCATACCACATTGATCTCTAAATTGACGCATACTGTTGACAATGAACTCTGGTCACGGTGTGTGTGTGTGTGTGTGTGTGTGTGTGTGTGTGTGTGTGTGTGTGTGTGTGTGTGTGTGTGTGTGTGTGCGTGTGTGTGTGTGTGTGTGTGTGTGTGTGTGTGTGTGTATGTGTGTGTGTGTGTGTGTGTGTGTGTGTGAGAGAGAGAGAGAGAGGAGTCAGAAGGTACGGCCGGGACGGTGTTTGTCATTGGGGGGGGGGGGGGGGGTAATCACTCGTTTTTTAGGGGAACATCAGTCTTGTTCCATTTACTCAGGGTCATTTCTTTCTTCATTGTTCGGTTGGATGCTGTAGTGAATGCCGGTTGTTGGCCGGATAACCTTTAGCCAGTTGTATGGTTGGATGAACGGAATGATGGTTATGCAGTTCCTATGTGTTCTGCTTCGCCAATCACTGTCGTGTGGTACAGTGTGCCACAGACATGTTGATCATTCTTTTTTACCGCAAGTTTCAAAGTCAGTAGCCACCAAGCTGAGAATCACGCCAGTAGTACGATAGTTCAATTGTTTTAAAGCGGGTGGGTTTTTTTCCCGAGGTAAATCAGTCTTCATGCAGCAGATACCACTGACACCCATTTTGAAAGCATTCGCTTCATTATTTCTTCCTTAGATGACACTCCTGCTTGAAAGTGGAGCTGATGTCAACAGCAAGAACAGTAACTCGGAGACTCCGCTGATGGTTGTCCTCTACCGACTCCGCAACAAGGAACAGCGCGTACGCGCGATTCAACAGCTTTTGCAGGCTGGAGCAGACGTCAACGCAAGGGACGGAAAAGGGCGCACAGCACTGTCTTACGCTTGTGCACTTGACCAAGCAGACTCATTGAAGCTTTTTCTGGAACAGGTTAGTCAATCAAGTTCAGTGATGACTAGGCAGGCATGTTGGTGGTGTCAGTGGGTCTTCGGGGAGTGTGTGTGTGTGTGTGTGTGTGTGTGTGTGTGTGTGTGTGTGTGTGTGTGTGTGTGTGTGTGTGTGTGTGTGTGAGGGAGTACGAACTTGAAGTCCTTTTTTCTGCTCGAGTGCTCGAGTTTTCACAAGAGCAAGAAAATGATGATGAAGAAGATTCCAGGCTCAGAGAATGGAGTTTGTTCCAAGTCCTTTTTCAGTCTGCTCGAGTGCTCGAGTTTCAGTTCACAAGAGCAAGAAAATGACGAAGAAGAAGGGTCCAGGCTCAGAGAATGGAGTTTGTTCAGTCGAACTGAAGTCAGTCCTTTCAGTTTTCTGCTAGAGTGCTCTAGTTTTCACAAGAGCAAGAAAATGATGAAGAAAAAGATTCCAGGCTCAGAGAATGGAGCTTGTTCGCTGCACGAACAGCGGTGTCAAAACGGTTGACCCTCTGGTACCTGTACCCAGCGTTCAAAATTACCGCGTCTCTATGCATTGAATTGTTTGCACACCGCCGTTGAAGTGTATGTACGGTCGCATTACATATACTGGATGATGCTGAGTAACGTTTAGGTTGATCTGGAGCCAGTCAGAGAGGGAGCAGATGATAGATCATCCTAGACAGTAGAGGCTTTCGTAATATCTTAAACCCACACCGTCCGAGTAATTCAGTGCATTTACCTGCCCTGGGACCAAGTAGAATACGCTAACAAAATTACCGGAAACACAGGAACGCCGTTCAGTTCGTTTACCTGCAAAGCTGCTGCAGCGAATTACAAAGCTTCTTGGCAAAACTAGCAAAACCAAAAGGTCATGGTCGGGTTTCGAAGCTTTCTTGCTTCGAGCGAGACACGAGGGTGTCGTGCCGCGGATAGAAATGTGTTAATCGTCCGTATCCGGCTCGTTCGCGATATTTCTTTGTGCAGCAGAGTTCTGCCACCACCACCGTTGCATCACTATGATCTCTCATGGAAGAGATTAGACATTTAATGGTAAACCAAGATTACGTATACCAGAATGATGAATTGGAAAGAAGCAGCAAATTACATGAGAAACAATTTCTGCCTCAGGATTGAATGACGTCTACTCGGGCAGCCATGGCGTGTACTTCAGCAGCCATGATACTGACACTCAGTTCCCGCTCAATACTTTTATATTGCGTTGTGACAGAACTCGGTTTCTAAAAGAAATATTGCTTTCCACA
Source organism: Batillaria attramentaria (assembly GCA_018292915.2). NCBI lineage: Eukaryota > Metazoa > Mollusca > Gastropoda > Batillariidae > Batillaria > Batillaria attramentaria. Next base: position 1,552,706 of record JACVVK020000033.1, read on the forward strand.
CAACGTTCTTGGAAAGCTGAGAGGCGCTGTAAGACTGATATACGCTGCTTAATGTAAATTGCTGCACACGTTCCTTTTTTAGTTCCTGATTTGCCTTTCAGAACTCAACTCCGGCAGGAATCGCCAGCTTAATGAGGAGCTCTATCGTTTAACTGTACTACTCTGGGGAGGATTCCTTGCCTCTGTGTGTGTGTGTGTGTGTGTGTGTGTGTGTGTGTGTGTGTGTGTGTGTGTGTGTGTGTGTGTGTGTGCGTGTGTGTGCGCGCGCGCGCGCGCGCAAAAACTAGTGCACAATGTATGCAACATTATATCTTTTTTCGTCGGTGGGCATAAAAACGTACATGTGCCTTTCAATTGCTGAGTTGGCAAACATATGGCAATGCAAACACACACACACACACACACACACACACACACACACACACACACACACACACACACACACACACACACACACACACAGGGGGGGATGGGGGAGTGGGACTGAGAACGGGGATAATCACTAGACTAACCCCATATTGCCCGACACTACCACATAGAAACATCTCATACGTGTCGATTCAGTCCGGCTAGCAGCACCGAATACCTAACCTGGTCAATATACCGATCTCATTTAATGCAGGTACCGCTGGCACCGCACTACTAGCAGGCAGGTAGCAAAAGAATCGATTGCCACGGAACCTGCTGGCAATGTTCTTTTGTTTAGTGAGCCGTGTCTGTTTCTTGCGATTATCACAGCCTTTTTCTGATTTTCCACTCGCTCACCTATGAAACACACCCGCAGAAAATCGGCAAATTTATTTAATTTATTTATTGCGAGAGAGAGAGAGAGAGACTCTGAGGCTAACGTTCTGGGGTTTTTTTTGTGTGTGAACAGTGCCTGTTCCTTGCGATTATTGCAGAATTTTTTTCTGCGTTTACCACTCACTCTCTCACATGAACAATACGGCCCAGGGTAGAACATAGGCAGATTTATTGTCAAGTGGGGGGGAGGGGGGAGGGGGGACGTACATGTAACTGCCGACAGCATTGGTCCGATATGGAATATGTTGATCTGATGAAGAATTCCAGAAACGTCTTTGGTGCAGCCTGCTTGCTACTTCCTGTAGAGACGAGCCTCCCGGTGCAGCACATGAGGCAACAGGCAATTCTCAAAGTCACCTGTTCATAAGGGCGGCAAGATCTTCCTTTGATCGCAGATTAGGAACTTGATTGACTGAAGTGTTAGCAAGTGGCTACACCAACACTTTAAATGTTTCATAACTGCTCCAGTTTGTTGCTGTTTTGTTGTTGTTGTTGTTGAGTGTTTTTTGTGTTTTTTTTGTTTTGTTTTGTTTTGGTGTTTTTGTTGTTGTTGTTAATGTTGTTGTTGTTGTTGTTGTTGTTTTGGGGGGCACGGGGGGGGGGGGGGAGGGGGGGGGTCAGTTACTCTGACGATGAGGAGACCTGTCTCAGGCTCAACTCTTCCGACTAAAACTACTGTCTGGATTCTGAGTCGTTGAGAGACAAATCTTATCCAATAAATTCGCTGTTGGTGTAGACAAATACTATCCATAGCTCACGGTAACCGGGAAAAAACTACAGTAGTGTTTCTCTTCTCCAGAAGCGTTGCATTTGCGGCTCGTAAAAATATTCTCTCGCGAAATATTTCAATATATTTTGCGTTTTTGTGATTTGATTTAGGGCATTGCCGAAGTCTGCGCTTAATTTTAGACTAGACTGAATTCGTAAACTTATCACTGTGTGCTTGTTAAACTGACTATCTTGGCGCTCTCTTATCTTTTACTTTTCTTTGTATGCAAATTTGGTGTCACATGACAGAAATACGTTGGTTTAGAACGCTTGGAACCCTGCAGCACACATACATTTTGGCTCATCTTAGCAACCACGGCTTGCAGAAAGCTATAGTTTTGTACGTATCTTAATGGTGTCATGTGTTCGTCTTCTTAAGCGGGGGAGCCGGGACAGTCGAGCGGTTGAGTATTGGACTTTCAATGCTCGGGTCGTGAGTTCGATTCCCGTTCAATATTTTTGCTGGCATTTTTTTCATTGCCCCGTCTTTTATATCACCCGTGTGTGGTGGAAAAGGGCGTTAAACCCTTAAGCACCCACCCGCCCTTGTCTTCGTGAGCGGCTCAGGTCGATCTGTGAGCTCTGAAAAGTAAACTCGCTTGCATTTAAATCCCTCTGCTGCAATCGTAGATCGCGAAGAAGACAGTGGGAACAATATGCAACTGCAAACAGAGGCTTTGGTCCAGCGGTTGTCTGTACACGTCCCTATTGTCATATCAAACTGCCAGCATTATATATTCATGAAGAACACACAAGCTAAATGTCGTCTGAACAAAATAAAGCTATTAACCTTCGTGGCGTGTCGCGATTGGTCGATATGAAGAGGTCACTAATTCCAGAAATACATGGCGTCACAATGCGCCTGAGAAGAGGTACCAGAAAGTACCATTGGAGTGTTGGCGTCATCACCGAGTATACGTCCCGGGACGACAGAACCAGCCTAGTGCTACCAGGAGCTACTGACGTAAACAGGTATCGATTCATTCGCTAGCAAGGGGGAAAGAGGATAAACACCATCGACTTTTGGCACGAGCCTTGTGGACAGAACTTGTGCTTGCCACATCACTGGTAGCATATAGAGGTAGCCGCCATTACCTCGCTTACCTGCTGAGTGTGTGTTTGTATGTAAGGTTGGCAGAGCTGTGCAAATGAAATTTCATTCTCGGCTTTCAAAACCACTCAGAAACTGAAGAAGAATTTCGTGGGTCGTGTTTCCCCGTTGGTATCGATCATTCTCAGGTGAGTGGAATGAGAAAGAATCACGATTTAATTATTCACGTAAAGCCCGTAGCTGTAGAACCACGGCTAGCATGTCGTTACTGGTTTCCTGTGAAAGAGTCATCCGCTTACACGTAAATGTCAGAGGATGGTTGCTTTGTATATTGAATATGGATTGCTGTGAGGCGCAAAAACTTTCATTTCTTTCCAGGATTTTCAGATTATTATTCTGTTTCTTTTTTCTTTCTCGTGGCTTCACAAATGCCGCGGTCACAGAAAGGAAAGGACAAACTTAAGGAGAAAAAGCGAAGTGCCCTACCCATTGAGAGCCTCTGAATGTTGATTTATCATTGTTCATTTCCTCTTTGGCTTCGTTGTTATTTAAAAGAGGCGATTCTCAGAACAGAGAATGTTTTTGTTCTCTCTCTCTCTCTCTCTCTCTCTCTCCGGAGGCGAGATAGTGATATTTTCCAGTGTTCTGATATTCTTCCGCTGAATGTTTGTGTACTCTTTGCCGACCTGTGTTGCTTTCAAGTGAGACTAACTCTTCAAGAATGCGTTTTTTCGGATAGATTTATTTTATCTTTTAAATTATGTTTAAGTTGATGATAATTATCTATCGTACATATGACCACCATGACCGTTGGCTTCATTAGCTGTTTGGACAAAGGTGAAGTTATGTAAAACCTCCACATGTTCAACCCCACCACCATCCCACTACCACTTCGCGCCTCTCCAGTGTCGTTGTAAGATTATACATTGAGCTCGGCTGAAATTTCCAGCTAAATCTGGTAGCATCCGTGTGTGTATCAAAGTGTGTGACGTTTGTGCATGCACAAACCGACACCAGACCAAATTTACCAAACACATTCGCTTCCGGATAAAATTGTGTGACGTCACATGTCGTGAATATATGCATTTACACTCAGGAGAGATTTGCGACCAAAAACAAAAACAAAACAAACAAACAAAAAGCCCGAACCTGATACTTCCGTGTAAGGATCAATTTTGTCATACCATTACACCATCCTACGCCGATGTTCCTGGTTTGGTGTTTGTTCTGTTCTTCCCATGTTGTAAACTAGCCGATCCGTTTTCAGTATCATGATCCCCGTGTCTTGTAAAACTGACAAAAACAAACGCCTACTCTCCCCGTCGCCTCTCAGCAAGTGTGGCTCCATGACATGAAAATGGGGACACATATTTGCTTCGCAAAAAATAACGTTCTCGGGACAGTACACAATTTGAAAAGAAATTCTCTACAATTTTGATTGTGGTTATCGTCTTAGTTTATTGTTTTTGTTTGTGGTGTTCTACTGATAACGAGATTCAGCAAGCGTAGCTCTTCTGACATGAAAATGTAATGCTATAAATGTTTTCTCCGCTTAAAAAAAAAGACAATGCAAAATCCAAAACACTGTAGACAAGTCAGAGTGTGGTGTGATAGCAAAGTCTGGTTTATGGCTCGTTTTCAACAAAAGTTTTCCCGAAAGATAAATCTACACAAGAAAGCCATACACAAGCGTGCCTACCTCATTTGACTGGAGAACTGTCCAATCTTCTAGGCCGTTATTCCGACCAAAATCAATAGGGCGGTCCAATGTGCCTGCATCCCCCTCCCTCCACCTTTCTAGAGTCCATCCAACACTGCCTCTCCTCTCCACCGCCCCTCCCCCCAAATCCTTATTTCCGTTCCCCTTTCCAGCCAGCCCCATTTGGATCAGAGCTGGTTCGAGAGGAATAAACGGACAAGGATGATTGACTCGTGGTCGCTTCCCAACAAGCGCAATCAGTGCTTTGCTGACACAGGCTGAGACTGAGAGGAAAGGTCACCTAGCTTGGAAATGATGCATGCGCCGCTGGAATCCTCTTTCCGTCCACGTCACAGGGTCACCCTGTACCCAGTCAAAGTCAGCGCAGGCAACAGAAACAAAGGACATGATCAAAGACCTTGGAAAAAGATCTTGGCATAATACGATAATATTCAAACTTTACTATTAATGTTTTAAATTGAAGACCGTGGTTCGCAAGTCCGCAATTTGAAAAGCTATGTTAATCCTCTGCACTGTTTGATTGACGTGTTAATGTTCGCTGTCTATCAATACATGCGCGCTACTCACGTTAGCGTGTGTACTAAGATTAGCTCGCGGCGCCTGTCAGTGTTGTGACTGATTTCCTCAGTTCACAACATGGTTCAAAGGGGATTGGATTTAAGTTCAAAAAGGCTCCGAAGGTTCACCGCTGGAAACTGGTCCTTCAAACTGAAACATAAACCTTACCGGCATTCACTCACTGGCTTCTCTCAGAGTCCGTTACTGAAAAGTCTGTCACTGGCTGTGTTGCAGAAGGGAGTGGACCCGAACCAGGGAGATGTGTCCGGGGTCACCCCGCTCATGATCGCTGCTGCTCTAGGTCACCGCGCATCCGTCCAAACCCTCATGGAGTTCGCACGCTCTCCACAGGGTCGCCTCAGCCCTCTGGCCAAAGACGACAATGACTTCACGGCCCTCGACTACGCCTCGGTCAGCGGCAACGCCGGCTTGGTTGAGCACATCCGGGGACGTACAAAAAGCACTGGGGCTGTGAAACTGCCCGGAAACAGAGGCAACGTCAACAACAATAACAATGCCAGAAACTTGAACAACAACAGCGCTCTCAATAACAACAATCGGAAGCCGTACAAAGCCGGGGAGGAGATCGAGATGAAGGAGATCACGCCGGCCGCTCTGAGGGACTCCAACCTCCCAACCATCCAACAGTTCGCGCGGGACGTGAAGGGTTTGCAGGCTCAGAGCGACACCAACCTGGCCGCCCTCACCTCCGCCCCCTCCTCCCGGCCCAGCAGCCGTGCCACGTCGGCCTCCTCCTCCAGGGGGCGGTCCACGAGTCTCGATCGCCCGGGGAGTCGGGCTGGCAGCCGTGCCGCGTCCAACAGCAAGGAACGGCCAGGCAGTCGGATCGCCCGGTCCCGCGCTTCGCAGGGAACCAACAACTCCAGCGAAGACGACGATGACCTCGACCTTGACCTCAGCAGTCTGCGCGACCTGATGGGCACCGTGCGCGACGCGGCACGGGAGATCCGGGAGATCGTGGAGCCGATCACCAACTCGCACAAGCAGCACGCGCAGCCGGCGCGCGAGGGCGGGAAAGGTCACAAGAAGCACCACAAACGGGGTCACGGTCACCGCCGGAACTCGGGGCATCAGCAGCAGATCAAGGCCGAGATCCACGTCATTTCAGAGATCAACGGCCGGGCGATACCTCCTCTTCCCCCTCCCTCACCTCTGCCGCCTACGGCTTCTCCCACCGAGGAGGACCCCCCGCCTACTGCGTTTCTGCGGATCGAGAACGAGGAGCTGTCTCGCACGTGGCCGCGCGGGAGGGGGAGGAGCGTGTCCAGGGAAAGGTCCTTGTCGGGGAGCAACTTTCCCGGAACAAGCAGGTAATGTGTGTGTGTGTGTGTGTGTGTGTGTGTGTGTGTCTGTGTGTGTGTGTGTGTGTGTGTGGAAAGGTGCTTCCACAACAGCCAGTTTAGAACAGAACATCTCCCCCCCCCCCGCCCCCTCTGTCTCTCTGTCTCTGTCCCCCCCTCTCTCTCTCTCTGGTGTTTGGTGTGCATACGTGTAGGCGTGTAGAGAGGTAGACATGCCTTCAGTATTACTTTTCGGCCTTTACTGCAGTCATAGACTGAGTTTCTACACCAGTGTCTGTTTACAACAGACTTAAACAGTAATGCAGTTGAATACCTTGCGGCCTGAATACAATGATACAGTTTAGCATCGTGTCCAGTCAACACAAACTGCATCACCATTAAGTTTCATCAAGACTTTTTTTCTTCCCCTATTGCAGCGAAGGCAACTCGCCTCTCCCCACATCTAAATACGGAAACGGTCCGGGCCCAGCGCTAGGAGAGAGCAGTAGAACGTCCCACGCTGTGGTGGCCCCTGGGGCCGCTCGCAGCGAGCGTCAGATTCTGGATAAGGTGTACGGGAGAATGTCCCACGGGGGCGGGGCCGATCCCCTGGTGTCGGCCATCAATTCTATCAACACCACGCCCAAGAGTCGCCTCATCATGGAGTCTCGGCAGCGAATAGTGGGTCGCGCCAGGGAACATTGGACCACCCATCAACCTCCGGTACGGTGTAGTACAATGACCGATGAATCTCAAAAGATTAAAGGTGTCGATCGAGATGGTTCAGGTGGCTGAAAAGGACGGCCGGTGGGTTGGCGTCAGTGAGGCTGAGTCTGAGCGGGAGTAAAATATTGTGCTTCTTCCTAACGTTGCTGGTTTGCTTTGGGTGTATAAACTGGTCGATTACAGTCCAGGATAAAATTAGTCGAACGTGGCTGAACCCCCCCCCCCCCCAAAAAAAACAAAAAAAAACAAGCAACACAACAACAACAACAACAGCAGCAACAAAACCGCCGACATAATTATACCTCTTTGCCCCATCCTTGGTACCATATGCGTGCGTTGGAGAGGGACGTTAAACCCACAACCAACCAATCAAAACTTTGTTCATTCTTCTACTTCGTTTATTCACAAGCCATGTCTTTGGTTCTTTCTTCAGCCGCCCCAGCCCCTGCCTCACATTACGGTCAGTGAACATGCTGCAGAGGAAGAAGATCCCGCCGCTGTTTCCCCTCCAGACGAACCTGACGGAGCTCCTGCTGATCATCCTGCTGACGAAGAAACGGTTGAAGCAGATACGAGCCCCACTCGTCCCAACCCGGGACCCAACCAGGGACCCAGAGGCCCGAAACCGGCTGTAGCACCAAAGATGTCAGTCACTGCACCCTCGAGAAGTTCTGCCCCCCAGTCTTCTTCTTCTTCTGGACCTCAGAGTGATAAACCTGGTTCTAAGCCGGGCTCGCCCACGAAGCCAGGACCTGGTCCTGGACCGAGACCAGGTGCTTCGCAGACAGGGCCGAACCCTAGCCCAAGAAACGCACCGCAGCTCGGTGCGAACGCTAGTCCAACAAGGAACGCCACACAGCCAGGAACCACTCCAAGAAACGCTCCTCAGAATGGTATCAACCCTGGCCCGAGGAACAACCCGCAGCCTGCCGCAGCAAGACCTAACGCACGTACCGGACCGCAAGTGGGACCGAACGCACCTGTCCGAAATGGTCCACAGCCTGCTGCTACACCCAGAAACGGTCAACAACCCCCGGCGAATGCTGCACCTGCAAACGCTTCGAACGCGGGCTCCAACACCGCCCCCAAGGCGGCCCCGCGGAGACCACAGCCCCAGAACGGACCAGGAGCGGCATCCGGGACAGGAGTTGGGAGGGGGAGGGCCGCACCCACGGCCCCGCCCGTGGAAAACAGCAGAACGACGCCAACAGCTGGGAGGGGCGGGCCCAGACGAAAATCACTCAAGTAGGTCAAGTGTATCGTGAAACAGATTGACGGATAGAGAGTACATGTGAAGTTTCACCAGACAACAGCCAGTAACTGGCAGTACTTTTGATCACGAGGAACGCCAATATAGATGGTATTTCAAGCACAAAGGGCCCATTGGACGTCTTTATATATCTGATCACAGTCATCAGGTGATCACTGGACGAGACCAACAGACGTAATAAGAAAAGTCAGGGACCAAACTACAAAACTTCGTTGTGCACGGACAACGGCCACGCGGACACTGGACCGTGACAGAGAGCTCCCCCCCCCCCCCCCCTCCGTACACACACTTCATTTACTGACTATTCAACAACATTACATATTTGAGTGAAGAACAAAAGTCTACACGACCAGCAACACCGTTGTGAACTGGTTGCAATCGAACAAACATGAGGTCTTATTTGCTGGAAAGTGGTGTTGACTTTCTGGTACGAAAACTGTAATTATTGATGCCGATTTTCTTATGTGCACTCCCCCCAAAAAACAACAACAACAACAAAACAACAACAACCCAAAAAACCCAACAAAACAACAAACAAACACACAAACAAACAAAAAAAAGTCATCAAACTCTTTGGGACAAGATTGGGTACCAGTGGTTCACGCGTACTCAGTAGGTGCCGCCAAGGTGCTGCCACGCAGTTCGTATCCAGGGCGTGTTTGGTGTGTATCCTGTTTACTGGGGAAACGTTTTGACCTCATGCAGTCTCTGTCTGGATGAAGATCGAAAACAACACTGACGCACTCTATGACGATTGCTGCTGACGGAATGGAGACCACCAGGGAGTGAGTGATCAATAATCCTTTGATCACGCTTGACTGAGATTTCTGCCCCCTCCTCTCTGCCGGTCTGCCATACTCCAGGCGGATTTCTTATTCTCTGTCTCGGGAGGCAGGGCTTAGACACGCTACAGTGACATTTGCAGTACAGGCAAGGGGGATGGGGTCAGTGAAGGGATGTGGTAATTGTACTTTTTCCTAGGCGAGAGTTGAATATTAAACAAAGACACTTTCAACAATCAATTGTGGTAGGAGCCTATGCAACGAAAGTCATATAAAGAGTGATCCAGCCACTTCTACCGGCCGAGCATTACTGACATTTTCTCATTCCGTCCGTTTTGTATGTACATGTATGTACAAAAGCAGATATAACAAATTATTTTGTTGACTGGAGAAATAACAAACGACAAAAGTGTTGATTCGTCAGTTCAAGAGAAAAGTTCAGACATTTTTATAACTTTTTTTTCTGTTTGTATTGTAAAGGCAAACAAACTTTCTCTGTTTAATGTTTATCTTTTGTTTATTGTTATTGAAGAGATGGCCACAAGTTCGTCACGAAAGAAGTGAAAATGTTTCTGCCACCGCTCAAGAAAGCTGACCTGTTAATAGTGATTGTGTTGATCGATGGGTTAAACAATGTGGGCGAAATCCCTGGTGAAACTAACTGGGAGGCAATACTACGTCTATTCTACCTGGAGGCACGCAGGAAACGCTATGCCGATTTTTCTCTGACGTCAAGGGGTCGTTACCAGTTAATGTCAACCAGACAGACAGAGCGCGCAAGTGGGGGGAAGCGAAAAGGTTCGCATTGTTATAGATGCGGAGTGAGATCAATCAATCCATCGACCACGATTTTGCGAAGAATGGTGACGTCAGTAGGGCTTATAGTGCTTGAAGTGGGGACAACCAGTCCATACCATAGACACTCATGTAAAAAGTAACTATGGTCATCAGAGTGGTTTTTTGTGGGGGTTTTTTGCGCTTTGTTGGCTGCCAGGAGACGCGGTTGAGTGATTTTTCTTCTTGTAAGTGCTGTCAAATATCCTGCCAGTGAAGTACAAATTTAAAGTCTGCCGGTAGGCAGAGACGGTGTGCCAGTCAAAATGTAATTTGATACGAGGAACGTGTTTACTGGCGGAAGATGACAAAATGTCAGGTTTTCTGCAGAAAAAAATATCTTTCTGCAGGAAAGTGCACTTTTCTTACAGGAAAAAAATTGTTTAAAAAAAAAAAAAAACACGACAATCCTGTTTTTCTGCAGGAAAACGAAAATGACAATATTCAAGTTTTCCTGCAGGAAAACCTTTTCTGCAGGCAAACTATTGGCAATCTTACCTCAAAAAAAAAATTCTGCAGAAAAAAGTGCAGCTGTTTGTCTGCAGAAGATTTACCCCAGGAACACCGGGTTTTGTTTTTTTTGCAGAAAAACTGCCATTTTTTTCTTCTTTGGTCCATAATAGAATGTGCCAGTCGGTTACTAGTGCCAAACGCATTTCAAACCACGGTCCACTTGGCAATTTGTCCCTGCCCACCTGCGGACTTTAAACGTAGCAATCACGGCTATATATATATTGTAATGACACTAACTTACAACTTGAGACAATACGTCGCCAGCGACCTATACGCGGAATTGAAAATCTCACTATGAAGACGAGATTCAAGTTTAGCAGAGCATGGCATCGCTTCCGAGTCTTTGGGCCGTAATCGTGGCACTTTCCAATCGGTGTGCGTTCAGCCGACTTGGCGAGTGTGCTGACAATTTGAAGAGTTTGAAGTGTAGCTGCAAGATAAATGTAAGTACCTAAATGGATACGTCTAGGGTATTGCCACCGCTGTCTACTATGCGGCGCCACGGTGTTGTAACCGCCAGCTTTACCAGGCTTACTGAGTCGCTGCGAGTTAACCTCACAAAACGCCTTGACTTATCAACCTATTTTATACTCAGCTGAGTAAGCACTGTCCCTTCCCTGTGGTGTACCCCCAAAAGCACGTGATTATCTACGATGTACGCTTGACTGTACTGTGTCGCCGTCGAAGGGGTTACACGATATACAGGTACATGATTGTTAGCGATACAGTACGCCGCGCATCACATCGCTAAAACCATACGAGTGACCATCAGTTTCATCAGTGCAAGATGGTACACACTGACCTGATACTACTTTGAGCTGCACTGGGCAATATGCTGACTGGCACTTCTTTCACATTCCATTAGTAATCAATGGACATGAGATGACGCTGTTTTTTCTTTGGAACTGCTGATAAACAATTCATATTCCTTTCCAGTATACCGTCAACATTTTCACTATGCTCCGCTATGCAGTGGTTATGGAGAAGCGCATTTTTTGCTTATTTTCAGCACTGCTGCGGCAAAACTTGTTACAGCCGTATCGCGAGAGTCGTGATCGACTCTTGTGGCTTTTATGTTTTGGGACCGTTCTTATCAAGTTAATTTACACACTGCACACACACACACACACACACACACACACACACACACACACACACACACACACACACACACACACACACACACACACACTCTCTCTCTCTCTCTGACACACTTCAGGCAAAAGTGACCAAAAAAAATTAACTCGATGAGCCAGCTTCTCATTAAATGTGTTGAATATCATCTGTGTGATGCTGAATCCGTCCGTAGATTACTGATCTGGTTGACACAGGGCATTATTGTTGCTCTACGATATCTATGTCATCACTTGAACTTCTGTACATTCATTTAATTAGTATGTTATCATTATTGCTTTCGAGGACCGTACGGACCAAACGTAAACCTCATACATATATGCGGAACGGTCACGGTTCTGCATCAGTGGTGGTAGCTTCGTGTCAGTTCTACACAAAGCCAGTTCATGATTCTGAACTGGTGGTGATAAAACGTTGCCACTGAACGTAGCTTTACCTGTTATAACACAAGTGTAATCGTTTTGTTTTCTCCTAAACTGAACACGTTAATACTTGAGCAGAACAAGTATTCTAGCCGTTGAGATTTGAACTTTTTTCTATACCATTAATAGTATTATCATTCGCCATGAGGACTTAATAGGAGCACTAACTTAAAAGTCCATTGTGGAATGTCACTAGCTGTTTTGTCAGTGTCGGGTGCACTTGAATATATATAACGTAATGCTTATGTGACCCGCCCATGCCCCTCCCGGCGAGCGAGCGTGCGTGCGTAAACAATTAGACACAAATGTGTCAACACGTGTAAATAGTAAGAGAAACAAATCCCATCTGTCTGTTTAGGCACGTAGGGGGAGGGGGAGGGGGAGGGGGGGGGGCTGGGGGAAAGATGAATACCATCATGTTTATGGCAGAACACACAGGCTTTGGATTCCAGTCGGGGATAGAGCTCATATTTATTTTTTCTTCTGTAATGTGCTTGGGGAAAAAAGCAAACAACAACTTGAACAACAAACACTTTTAACGAAACAACCCTACTATATTCACCTTCTGGGAGTTTTAATGTGTTTATTTAATGCCGGTCTGCAGCGTGATAAAGACAAAAGTGATGAACGTGCAAAACCCGTCATTTGCTCTCTTAATCAGTCATTCTTTCAGTCAACGCGAATGTGCGTCTTGATTTTCTAGTTTCTTGTAGTTGCAACATTGCAGTTCATCTGATCGCTTTGGGGGGAGGTACATACCACTGAGATTTACAAGAGGAGTCACTTCGATGACGGCACAAAACAAATTATTTCTGGTTTATGTATTTGCGACAACGTTTGCTGTATTGTCAGTCTTTCAATGTGCAGTATTCATTTGTTATTTCAGAGGCATGTATGAATTTCCGTCCAAACCAATTACCGTTGAACATTTCCCCGCCCACGAGACATATGATTATGTACATGACTGTGAGTAGATGTATGTCTCTGTGCCCATGTTTTACAGCGGACGACACAGTACATTGAATTGTGGCAGCGTGGTAGCTGGTACTGATGATTGTTAAACGGTACTCCGAAGGAACAATGTCAGAACATTCATTCGGCAACAGCTTCATTTTTAATCACATCAGCTTGTTGCTATTTTGTAGTTTGCAAACAAACGCAGTGTTTGGACAAAGGCACGACTTATCTTTGGCTAGATTGTAAGGGATTCCCAGCAGAAAATGAAGTTTCTACCTGAACTCAAATGTATTTTGGATACTGTAACAGCGTTGAGGAAAACTTCCCAGTTGGGCGTTTGTCATTGTTTTCGTTGAAAAAAAAAAAGTATATATAATTTAAATGTTAGCTTCACAACTTCAAAAATAGAGACCTTAGTCTCAATTTTTCAGTTTAGAAGTGGTATTTGAAATCATAGCTGCTTACGGTACTAACGGTTGTTAAAAATCTGGTTGATTGCATGTTATTGACTGTAAATTAAAATTGTGTATTTTATTTTACATACCCCTATTGTTTCTTTTTCAATATTTTTTTCCGTTTAGTTTAATTCAAAATCATTCAAAGCGCTGCTGATTGTGTTGTAAATTATAGCGATCTGCTGCCAAAATACATTATAAACAGCATTTGTTTTTGTGTGATAGACTTTTTGCGCGCTCTCTCTCTCTCTCACAGTGCAAAACGGAAACATAAGCAAAAAAAAAAAATAATAATCCAGTTTAATTTTGTTGTTCTTTTTCTGCACATAATTACCAAAACACAATAAAACTCAGCGTGATAAGTTCAAGTTTGGACACAGGTAAGCATCACAATTCATTCAACATAATGCTACAAAACTTCTGCAAAAATGCAACTGCTATAATTTGTACCCTATACATGTAATATGCACACTAAAACATACAACTGGTCTGAGAAATATCACCATAATTTTGTACAACAAAAAAAAACTTGCTTTCTGCGCATGACTGTATCTTTTTACCTAAGTTTCTGGTCAAAACATGCAAAGAAAACATTCTAAATACAACATAACGTAACACCACGTTCGTGACTCATGACTAGGAAATGTTGTCGAAATGACATATTAGAAACCATCACTTGAACAAGACAGTGAGGGTAAAAAATGATTTTTTTACAAAATATAATTCTAATCAGTAGTACAATCTGCAGGTAGATTTCAATGTAATACTTTTCAATTTTAACACACACTGCACACAAAGATGCAGCAGTTTTGATGCAAGTATTCAACTGCTGACTGAATCCATGTTAATCAACACCAAACACACAATCACAGTTTTAATTATACCGAGACCAACATCTCCCTTTCCCCTCCCCCGACCCGCAAACTACACAGGAAAACAAACACATGAACACAATCTACAAAAAATAAATAATTAATAATAATAATAATAAAAGAAAAAAGTGCATGTCACTTGTCAACAACAGCTCTGACAAAACCCCAAATGGCAAATGCCATGTAATTTTTTTTTTTAAACCGCATTAACCATTTTTTGCAATAAACACAGAAAGTCAGAGGAAACCTTTCCTTATGAACACATGCAAAGTGAAACAAACTGTGCGGGAAGGAAAATATCACCTGTCATGAAAGGCTCACAATGTACTCCACATCAAACCCTGTCAAGTATGCGAATGTTTATTTACAGATATAAAACCCGGTTTGAATCAATTCAGTGTGGCATGGTTTAATTGTACTCCACTTCATAAAACCCAAATAATTCACATCACAAAATATTTACAAATTATGTTTTAGGTGCTGTGGTTCTATGCAAGCTCTACACTCTGACTGGTTCACATCAAGATGTAGGGCCTTTCAGATGCCTGGTTTTGTACTTGCTGAGGATACAGAAAAATATATCTACCGGTAGTTCACTAACAAAGAAAAAAATTCATTCATATAATTATGTCCTTAGACCAAACGTTTATCTCATTTGTCTAATTCTTTCCAAATTAAAGTTATATTTGTCAGACATGTACACAGGAGACTATACAAAAAGCTTCATGATGAAATGTATTGGGAAAAAAATCATGACATGAAAGTAAACATCACACACAATCAATATCAGTATTTCTGAAAAGTTTACTGTGGAAGGAAAAAAAATCTGAATAACTGCAAAGAACACACACACACACACACACACACACACACACACACACACACACACACACACACTTTGTGCAACCACAATGTGTGCACCCTGACACTGCATCCAGATTCAGGTAATTACAGACTTTCTCAACATGGGTCAGATTCATAGGAATAAAAGAACACCATGATAATGTGATCACCCTAGTCTTCTTCATCACGTGGCCTTACATAAGCATTTCAACAAGTATTCCATGGTACATGTATAGTGGCGTGTCAAGACAACCCAATCACCTACTGTACTAAACACTGTTTTCTCGTATCGACTTGAATTTAAACTCGTATAAAATGCCTCTGGATGGGGTTCTGGGTAAAGTCCACACGTTTCTCCTTACAAATACTTGCCCTTCCACTGCCACTTTAATCTTCAATCACTCCTGGGCTCCTTAAATTTTGATCATGTTCTGTCAACAGGAAGCCAAACTCAGGATGGTTTTGGGCTCACTCACTCACTCAAGCTATCTGAATTTGAATCAGTCACAGTATCTGCCACACAAATTTTGTGTTCTAATATTCTGCTTGTTGATTTGCACACCACCTTTGATATGTGAAAAAAAAAAAGAAGCAGCTCGTGTACAGCATATTTAATTGATATAAACCAGAGCTTATCTACACAATTCCGATTATCTTTGATTTTAACAGACTTAACGCTTGGCAAGCTGCGTCAGGAACAGTCCTACCCAGGCAAGAGACCATTATCAATTGTCATTTTGCCGTGCTCCAAGCGTTTTCCACCTCAAGCTCGGAGCCCTTTTCACCCACATCCCCTGTCACTTTCTTCCTTGCTCTGTCCTGGGACTCATCTTGCAGACTTCAGAGCACCCTAAAATGAAAAATCAAGACTGGTCGACGATCAAACCCAACAGGGCATGACAGGGCCAACGTGAACCAGACAATCATTGAAACAGTCTCAAGGATGAACCGGGGAGCCTTGGGAGAGGTGGAGGAGAGCAGATATCATGTAGACTTTACTGTGCACAGAGACACCATCTTGAACTGAACTGAGCTGAACCTCAACATGCCGAGGATGAATGTCAGCTGTGTTGGTGTGCATGCTGGCTAGCCGTTTTCCATTCCATGGCTTATTGTGAAAGGGGGCTTTTAACATGCACATTTGACATTTCTGCCTGTGTGTCCAAAAGGCAAGACAGGCACTACTAACAAGTCTGCTGCATTTGCTCACCAGGGGATTTGAACTAGGTACCTCAAGATCCTCGGGCAGATGCCTGAAAGTTAAACCACCAGGCCAAACCATGTTGACAACTTTTCTTTGGAGCAATGAAACTTTACTTTCATGTAAAGTACTGTTTCATAAGTTTGTCTATAATCTGTAATAAAACAAAACTTTAACAAACAAAAAGAGACATAGCAAAACTGGCGCAAAAAGGATAACAGGCTCATATATATGTGAATCTCAGCATCTCTTGTTTACATGATTTATAATGAGCAGGTACATGTACATCTTTATACTCTCTGAAACAATGAAACAACTCATATTAACATGGACCCTCATATAAGAATAACTCAGCCACGAGCTGTGGTAAATCGGTACATATGAAAACTTACTGCCAAAATAAATGAACCTGATAATATATATACATTATTATGAACATCAACAAAAAGACCAACTAAAAAACAAGGCAAAAAAAACCCCAACAACAACCCCACCAATCAAACAGAAAACAAACCTAAAAAAGAGACAAAAATAAACTGACAAACATACCAACATCTAAAACCTTAAGTAGTGATTTTTGTTTATGTTTTGGTGTTTGTGCCCTGATTAAGGTCACTGCACTGACAGTTTGGTATTACATAGTTTTTACTTGTCCGTCCTTGGAGCATGCCTTGAGCTGTTTTGGTTTCATATTCTGTAGAGCACTGCAATGACTGCTCTCTCAATCTTACCACACAGAAAGTTTCCCCACGTGTCACTGTGTGTGTGTGTGTGTGTGTGTGTGTGCGTGTGTGTGTGTGTGTGTGTGTGTGTGTGTGTGTGTGTGTGTGTGTGTGTGTGTGTGTGTGTGTGTGTGTGTGTGTGTGTGTGCATGTGCACGTGCGCGCACGAGAGAGAGAGAGAGAGAGAGAGAGAGCATTTCTTCACCTGGACAAGTAAAAATATAAGCAAAAAAACATTACACATGTACATGATTTCCATCTTTGAAACGATCTGTGTCAGCCAGAAAAAAAAAGTTCTGGTACAGGGTAGCTCAAATTGTTCACCACTCTTAACACGTTAAAATGCTTTATTTCTCCCAAATAATCACTAATGTTTGATTTACCTGGATGCTTGTGATAAATTTCTGCAATAATTATGTGCAGTAATAAATCTGCATGAAGAATATTAAGCAAACACGTTACAATAACAAAAGAAACAAAAAGGAAAATTTACAAATGTAGGGAAATCTGAAACTTCCAATTTTTCCCAGCTTTTCCCTCAGCAAAATTTGGTGGAAGGTTGATCAGCAAAGTCTACTTTGATAAGGTTGCTGAAATGGTAATGTAACAGAAACAAGTCACAACAGAACATAAAACTCCAATTCAATTTACAAAATAAACTTACCAGATCCTTTCTTTTCATGGAAACATACATGGAAAACACAAAAAACTGCCTATTGTGAATCAACAAAAGCATGTATATGT
This sequence comes from Batillaria attramentaria, assembly GCA_018292915.2. Classification (NCBI taxonomy): domain Eukaryota; kingdom Metazoa; phylum Mollusca; class Gastropoda; family Batillariidae; genus Batillaria; species Batillaria attramentaria. The sequence goes on from JACVVK020000033.1 coordinate 1,570,383, forward strand.
AATACCACTGATAGACTAGGCACACTGAAATAAATATCCAACATGCACAAACACTACCCACAGCACCAAAATAGTGTGCAACACTAAGAATGCACACATCTGAAAGTGAAGGCAAGATTTAAAAAGCCCTAAAAAAACGCTCAGTGGTTTGTTAGCAAGAGTATCAGTTGTGTTAACTGATTTCAGTCTGATGTGTGCTGAACGAACTTTGTACGAAATAAAAGCCCTGCAAACTGCAGAAGTACCAACAGTTGTGCAGTTTGCATTAGCTTAAAATTTGCTGTGCACTTCATCACTGCTCAACCAAATGCTAGTCAGCATCTGTCCATATTGACTAATAAGTTAGACTTTGTCACATAGCCATAACCAACTGGAAACATCTTTATTTTAATAAAGTTTACCCAGTTGTTAGGCACAAAGTCAAAAGTGCCACGAGCTGAACTGAAACTGCAAGCTCAAGGAAACATCATCAGTCATACAGTCCAAAGGATCCACTCAGCTACTGAATTGTCAGAATTTACAACTGCACTTTATTATTTTTTAAGGGCTGAACAATTCCAGAGAAGAGGGAGAGGAAGTCTGAAATCCTGAATAGAGCTCCCTGGTAACGTGCCCAAAGAAACAGTAGTTCACTGTTACCTCTGTCCAAGTACTGTATGTAAAACAAAACCGAAAGAGTTTCAAACTCACTGCAAGCTAGACACACTCTGCACACACTGACACTGTTCATCTGACTTGCCTCAGCACACTCATGCTTTCTCAAAATCCTTTTGGTTAACTTTAGACATGGTAAACACTGCGTGAGTGCAAACTTTTTCTGGAATCTAAAGAATGCACCTGCTGCGAGGGAGAAAGTGACATGGTCGGGACCTGCGGACTGTGGCTGGCCACGGGAATCAGTGTCACTCCTTCACTACTGCTGTGCCAGTCGCGCAGCAGTATGTGTCCATTACTGACACCTTCAGGCGTACCATTCATGATGCTTGGGCCACCGTTCATGAGGAAGTTGGCATCACTCTTGGAGTGGGGAAGATGTGGCACCCCAAGGTTTACAAGATTGGAGTCGCTGTGAACGTATGGAAGGATCTTCTCGCGTCTGGCTGCCTGAGCCTGCTCATACTTGGCCTAAGGAAAAACATCACGAGAATACAGGTCACATTTACTTCAATGCGGACTCAGGGATAGCACTAGGACAATGTTATACATATTTGCTTTTGGATGGCTTTATGAAGGAAATCTTTTGTTTGGGGGCTGTAGGGCTGACCACGTAATGACCGATCTTGCAATACATTGAACAGTGCTATACTAAAGGTGAGCTGTCTGCGGTGTCTTACCATTATGAGTGCTAGTTACCCGGTACAACTCTGCCAGCAGTGGAACCTTAGAAATACCCCAGTAACCTGGCAAGCATTACAACTAGGTCTTGATATTAATTTTCTGCACACCTGTCTCTGTACCATTGTGACCACCACACTGAACGCAAGTTAACTTTGTTTCTCCATTACATTAAAGCCTAAGGATAAGACATCACCTGAGATCAAAGAGCCAATGGCTGCTGTTAAGCTTTTTTGAAAGATCAACTGTGAAGCCCTCAAGCTAATCTCTGAATACATCAATGGAGGTAGATGTAGAATAATGGGCACACCCCCAAAACGGTGTAACTGCTTTTAAGATCATGCCAAAGATACAAAAGCAAATACATGTATCCACAAAAGGTTAAAAACCTGGATGTCAGTGTGAAGGCAGAATAAATGTATAGCAGCAGTTCACAAGAATGAAATGATTACTTCATGCTGTGTAAGTTTTACAAGTACTAGTAAATGCATGCAATTCCTCCATCTGAAACACCAAACTGTCTGCTCACCAAGTTGCCTGTTGGAACAGAAAGCTGACAGTGGCAAACCTCACTACATTCTGTAGTACTTAGTTTTCCTTATGACTATTATGACTGTCCCACAACCCAAAACCTCTTGATAATAATATACCTCCCTCACATCCCCATTCCATTTTCTAAGTATGCAAGAAACATGTCCATGCATGTGCACAAACACACATTCCACCACAGTACATGCCAATACCTTATTGTAACACAGAACGCCAAAAACTGCAATCAACATGCCAAGGGCGTTCAGTGGAGTGACAGTGTTCTGTAATATCAGGATAGAGCCGCCAATGATGACGATCCTTTTCGTGGCGTTGGCCACCGCGTACGAAAGAGGAGCCACTAGGGCGAGGACGGTAAAAGCAAAGATGTTGTGCATCATGTTGAACAACCCGTCGCAAGCCAGCAGCACCAGTGTCTGCAGCACTCTCCCACTCTGTAGCTGCACAAGACAGATGTCATATAATGATAGACTGGGTTGACGTGAGATGTGTGTGTCTGTGAAGCATTTCAGTAGCACCAGTCCTCACGTGATTAGACAGATACTGGATCATCACAAAGAGTGCCTTATCTTACTACAATGTACCGCTAAATACATTTCCTTTCTTAGGCCTATCTCATGCTCCACACATGTGCTTGCGATAGGTTGTACAGAAAGGGGAATAATCTCAAAGTTTGCAGTCTCACACCTGAATATAACCTGGAATCATGAGTAGGAGCCGACCTAGGTAGGAAAAATCCCGCTTGCCTCGGCTGGGACTCGAACCAGGGTCTCCCGGTCCATAGTCCGAAGTGCTAACCACTACACTACGGGGGCCGGTTTTCACAGCAGATTGTTAGCCAGGCTACACCCATCCTCACCCCTTTCTTCATCTGAATGTCACCTCAGCTAATTCTGGTGTCACTACTGAATGACTATACTCAGCAAAAACTGTGTATGTGCCATGATTGATACTTACAAACTCTGTGTTGTGGTAAATGCGTATGAGATCCCCCACTATCCAGAAAGGGAAAAAACAAGCTGTTGCAATACGACTGATTAAGATCAACAGCTGTAGATGGTGGTGGCCAGTTTCTCGCAAGCACTGAAACAAATCAAACACTACTAATAATTGACTAGAAGACAGATGAGCACCTGTGAACATGCAGTTAAACCACAAACAGCATGCAAAGTACACATCATGAACCATGTCATATTACCAACACAGATGAAGCTAACAGTAGTAACAATCACAAATGCACAAGCACAATGTATTCATGAGTATACTGAGGCAAATCCGCCTTGCAGATTTCCCCTGTCTACGCTGAACAAGTACGCATCTGAACTGCATGAAGGAAAATCAAGAAATTTTGGGACGAGTTTTATGGGAAGCATTATTTCGCATGTTGTGCTTTCAACCCCCCCTCCTCCCCCTTTCACCACCCCTTTTCATCCTCCTTGTTTTATGGGTTTTGGTTATTTTCCAGCTGTGTTCTCCTTAAACTGGAGCAAACCCAACAAGCTATGCAAGTCAAAGGTATAAAATACTCGAAAAGGAAATGGGGCTGCATTCACAACATTTGGCCACTGCTGAGCCCATTTACATTCACCATAAAAACCCAGCCAAGCACAAAGAGGGTCAGCGGGGAAAGGGAGACACCTTCTATAATTCTATTGCTGTAAAGTTTAATGACGGGTGGCATGCCTGTGTACAAGCAGTGGTTTCCCATGACAATCCTAGTGCAATTTTTAGTCAGAAGTATGCACACTATAGATCTGAGTATCTCCTCATGGAGAATTCAGCATTTCTGTACAGAAAGTGTAAGTTGGTCGGCAGGGGGTAGGGGGGGCGTCCTTTTCTTCATTTTGCAGAATCTTTCTTTGATTCTGGAGCGCTTTACCAGACAACATGACAACAACAAAAGCAAACCTTACTTTTTTTGTAAAAATGGTCAGCAGTGAGAAGCAAACTGTTGCTGTAAGAGCAGATGCAAGCCCCACAGAGTCAAAGGACACTTCTGTCAATGTCGCCACCATGACCCCCGTAATGATGGGAACCAGACTCAGGTACACCTTTCCACATAAAAAAGGGAAAAAAACTTTTATCCAGTGATAACTAAACATACAAACACATGTAATTTGCTAATCATTAGATGTTAGGTAGTGTTTACATTTTTTGTGTTCTTACCGAGAGACAAAACAAAGGCACAATTTACTGAGAGAGAGAACAAGAGATATCAGAGCGAGAGACACAGACAGACAGATGACACTTGATTTTACGGTCCCACTAAAACCTGCCCGGGACTGCGCGGGACCCGCCCGGGGCCCTGTCCGAGGGTTACGAGACTGGCGTAATGAAAGAAAGTGGATGTGGCTTTAATTGACGACATTATTTCTTTACTTAGCTTTTTCACACATTTTCCATCTCACGTGTCAAGATTTAAAAAAAAAAAAAAATTTTTTAATATGTTTGTAAGTACTCCGCAGTTCTGCCCCTCAGTGTTCAGTCAGCACGGTATTGCCTGTCCACTGTGGACATTGAGACTCATTGGTAGATTTCTTTTGGATTATATTTTCAAACGTGTTGTTATTGTTGTTTTCTTATAATGTGAGTGTTATTTTCTTTTTGCGTGAGTGTTTGTATAGGTTTGGTTGTTTGAGTGTGCTGCGTGCGCCATGCGACCCCGGCGGCCCTGACGGTTCGTGCGGTGTGCGTGTGTCTCAGTTTTGTTTCAGTATTACGAAAGCTTCATCACTGATCACCATCTCTGTGTGTGTGTGTGTGTGTGTGTGTGTGTGTGTGTGTGTGTGTGTGTGTGTGTGCTTCGCTTACCTTTTCAATTTCATTCAGACACTTTGGTGTGTCCTGTACAAATACCACAACAAAACATCCGTGTCACCGTAAGGTGTCCGCCTTTCCCCACCTCCAACCCCCGCACCCCCCCCCCCCACCCAACACCGCCCCTACCACCCACTTCCTCCATACTCAGTTGTAAACACAAGATCAGGTTTTGGAAAATAATGTGGTTTTGATGCTCTGTGGGGGCAGTGCCATTTTTTTTTCTTTTCTTTTTTTTTTGCAGTCTTCAGTTTGACAAAATTGGGAACTACTACTTTTACCTAATTCATTATATAGACATCTTTTCAAAATCACTTTGCATGATAAGCAATGTATACAGTACCACCTAGTTTGCATATTATGCAAAGCTGCCTCACTTCAGTGTCTATTCAGTTCATGAATCAGGCAACACTATGACACTCTGTAACACACACACACACACACTCTCTCTCTCTCTCTCTAAAGTTTAGGTATAGTGAGATGGTAAATACAGCTATAAATTATGTAACCAAGGCCACATCCATTTTTAAAAAAAAATTACCTCAGCCCCAAAAGTACCTCCCGAGCAGCGGTACCGGGCAGGAACTCTGGGCAGGGCCCCGGGCAGGTTTTAGTAGGACCCTGATTTTACAAATTTACTCTGCATTTCTTTGTATCACTGAACCTTGTGCTGTATTACTATCATTAAGAATCTTAGACTTAGAGAACTTTAATTTAAAAGGTGTGACACAGAGAAGAACTACTCACCGGTAATGTTTGACTTTCCCCAAGAATAATTTTTGCTAGTATCACAGTAAAAAAAGGTAAAGTTGCCTTCACTGAAAAAGAAGGGTGAAAAAAGTTCTTACTGTCAACATGACATAACCTTTTAATGAAATTACATCACACACATAAATACGACAAATCAAGGTTTTGGGGTGTGGAGAAGGTTCTAAAGTTTCACTATTGAATTTAAGACAGGGAACCAGAGCGTGGCAGAGGATTGGTGGCAGCATCCACTTGGTCGACCCAAGAGACAAAGTAACACTACAGTCTAAAGCAACAACTGTGCTTCAAATAGTCCAGTAAGGCACCAGTCTTCTAGGCGGTAGTTAAAACCTACATGGCACCGATAAACGAAATGCATGTTTTACAAATAAAATAAAGAGTCAAGGAAGGTTTCGACCAGTTACCTGTATGTGCATAAGATACAGACACTTTCCATATACTGATGTAAGATGAAACTGAAGAAATGAACTTTCCAAATGCCAGCGGCAGAATCATCACAAAAAAATATCGTCTGTCGTAAGTTCCCCTTTTGGTGGCCCCGAGACACGGCAGAAATGGGCCTAAAAGCAACGAAGTTGTCATCAGCTGCACCATCGTCATCGTCATCGGATAGGGAAATTCTGAAAGAACAACTTTTCCTATGATGTTGTCACTAGCACTACACAGATACCACATCAAGCAGATCAGAGCGATCTTCAAAAATTCGACGTATGTAGTCCCATCCATCTTGAAATTTTGACAACTGAAGCAAAAATGGATGACAGAGACTGTAACAGACGTCAGCAGAAAGTTTTAGACATGCTGGTTCAGTTATCACCTCCAGCGGGCGGCGAGAGACCGCCCCAAGCAGCAGCAGATGTTTTCGGTAACACGTTGCCCCCCGGGTAAATTTCCGGATACACGGACAGAATATGTTGTTGTTTTTTTCCAGCAATGCTGAGAGCTCAAATAAAATCCGAAGTACAGTTATCATTCAATTAATTTATCTTCTGATTAGAATGTGTAAAATGTGGCTTCTAATTTACTGAAAAATGAATTTACTTACAATATTTGCTGCAGTCCTAAGACATGGCAGCTTCCATGGGTCACTTAGAAAATTAATGTACTGTAGTAGTACTTGAGTGCGCGTTAAAAGGTTGCTGTGAGGATCAAAATGAACTTCTTTTGGGTTGCCGATGTAGTAGACGATCATATTTTTTTTAGGTGATGTATCATAGCTGCTTTTTTACGTGACCTTTAGGGATTTTTGCATGAATACGGTGAAGTTTCGTTTTTGCATCTGCGGCGATTTGCAGGTTTTCGGAAAAAAGGAGACGTTTACTGGGGCAGTTGCTAAGACTGACAGTGACAAAGATCATCGTTGCAATGAGAGAATCAAGAAGTTACATACTAAAGGGGCTGTTGGCTCTAGCGGTTACCTTTCTTGTTGTGCAGTTTGTGGGCTACAAGGTTTGTGTTACGTGCTGAAAACCGCCTTGGGTTGCAACTAGTCTGTATTGCACATGCATGTATTCATGTCAGTCAGTGAATCTCTAAAGAAAATGTAAGGTACATGTATTAAGATAGATTTTCATGTACCCAAAATGACGAAACTGACCATCAAAGCAAGAACAGAATATCATTTATAAACATTATTTACATGTATAGTGTTATTTTTGTTTATTTTAACGGTAACACCCTGGACTGATTTTTCTCAGTTTTTTAAACAAGGTTTTGCACAGATGGTTTTCTACCAGATGTTTTTTTTAAATTGTTTCAGATATTTGTTGATAAAGTGGAAAAACACTTTGACACTTCACCATGGGTAAGGTCTTTTCTACTTTACTGAATGTCACCTGCGGTTCAATTAAAACAATCTCATAGGTTACACTAATAGTATCAGCAAAGAAACTGTTACTAAACATAACTAATCTCTTTTATTGTTGCACATATAATTGATAACACTAACTGAGTTACTTAAAGACTATTTTTATTTTTATAAACATAATGGTCAAGCTAAGCAAACTCAGGGCAAACACTGCAAGCATTGTACATACAGTATTAAACTTCTTCTAGTAAAGTTGTAAAGCACTTTGCCTCCTGCAGGATATAAGCTATGGCACCAGCAAACAAGAATACACAGTTAAACAATTTGTTAAAATGTCACTGCTGCATGTGCAGGGTATGGCTCGGTATTTGGTGGAGACTTGCAACAAAGTGGAACTGCCTGTCTTCGTTGTGGAACCGTCACTCTTACGAGCACTGCGTGTGGGGGAAGGGGCTTTGGATCTCTGGAACCGTGCGAGAAACCCAGTCATTACTTTTGGTGTCATTGATGCCAGTGTTGAGGAACTTGTGAGCATCTGCTTTGTTTATCTTGGCTCATAAAGGAGCTCTGGTTTTGATTCTTCCCAGTGGTTTTGATTCTATTCCCCAGTTTTCTATTTTTGGTGTTGGGTGAGTTTATTCTTGCTTGAAGGCAGTATCATATAGAGCGTCTCCTGAGTATTAGTAGTGTTACAGGTTTGCTCAGTCGTAGCATGTCTGCAGGGTCTTGGTAAACTCCTCTCACAACTGCACAGCGTTGCTCCAGAACATTGAAACTAATAAGCCAGCTGTTTAAACTTAAAACAATTTGGCTTTAAAATGGCTTTTGTAAATTCAGGAGCAGAAAAGTAAACCCGAGACATGGATGGAAATGCTGGGAGAGAAAGCCCGTACTCCCCACAGAAGAAAATGTAAATGGCCTAGTGAGTAGAAAGTGTCCTGACAGATTTTATCCCTGTGCAGCACAATCTGATGTCACGGTGTAGCGATCTGAACCATCTTGAGCTGGACAGTGCCGACCCTCGTGACCACTCCCTGGACACAAAGCAGAACTATCGCACTATCCCCTCACACTACTTCCTGTGGCGCCAGACCTCAGCAGCTCCATTGCTCCATCTGGTGGTTTTCTATCGCAGAGGAGATTACATATGGCATGCTGCAGCGGTCGACGGGAAAATCAAATCATTGCCTGTAAATACATCTCTTCTTAGTGTTGGACAGCATGAGGGCGCAATTGAGAAGTGAGTGCTGCTTTCAGTTGTCATTCATACATGTGACACACTGCTTTCTGTATTTTGTCTTTGTTTGATCTCAGTTCTTTGCTGCAAATACTGTCATACAGCATAAACATATCTTTGACTATTGTATGGGATTAAGAATATGTGGAGATGTATACTGTACCCCCCCCCCCCCACCTCCAAAAAAAGTTTTTTTTTAAATGATAGGGATCTGCTGGTATATTTGGCAAGCTTTTTGCAGGTATACAAGTATAGCAAGAACAGCCAACAAAAACTATTGCATGCAGTGTTGTAGGGTGAATAATTACAGGCTGAAATAGAAAAGAAAACGGTAATGACTGCGAAGTGTGTTGTGATTGCTAATTTTCACTATTCTTTTTTGTTCTTTTCTGCCCCACATTTTTTTTTTTTCCCCACACACAGTCCATGGTCTTTTGTCACCAAAGGATGGGTGTTGTGATATTTTTACTATTTTTTTCTGGTCCTTTTCTCTCCCACCGTGTTTTTTTTTTTTTTTCCCCGCGCTGTGTATGTCAGTACGTCCGCAGAGTTACCTTTTGTTTGTTTGTTGAAGTTGTGTCCCATTTGTTTATGTCCTGAAGAAGGCGAAAGCCGAAACGTTGACCTGTGCCGTCCTTTGTGAAAGTTAAGTGGTTTCTGTCCCTTTTATTTACAGGCTGAAAGACTGAGTCAGTCTTAGTAATATATCGGTTTGGTGTAAGAAATATGTTTTGTGTTGTTGCACAGGTTTTCAATCAAGTCTGAGAAAATCAAGGGTCTTACACTAGCATATCCAGTGGACACATCGTCCTTTGTGTGGGGGCTGCAACACTCAAAGTTTGTGGAGTGTGATTATGCCAGAGCCCGCCACTTCTTCACAAAGTATGGAAGAAAGAACATTCAAGATATGGCGGAGTTTCGGCGGAAGGGGCGGCAGCTTCTTTCCGTGGTGGTCAAAACCCTTGACAGCATGGCCTTACCGTTCTGGCTCAGCAGTGGGACGTGTCTAGGTAAAATCAAGTAACAAGCTGATGCAGACCACTTTTGCTGATGATTCAATGTGGTGTACTGTGTAGCCATTATTTTGAACACTGGTTGTGCAGGAATTTGGTTGGGGATTTTTTCTTGCCAAATCAAGGCAAAAATTCATGTGAAGATTTTTCTCACTTTTCACACACACACACACACACACACACACACACACACACACACACACACACACACATATATATATATGTGTGTGTGTGTGTGTGTGCCTGTAGAAAAAATTCATTTGGGAGGAGCCATTGAATGGAGAAAATGGCAAACTTCAAGTACAGGAGAGGAGGGGGGGGGGGGGGGGTAGTTATGATTGACGGCTACAACGTTGTTACATCAACTTATCTTTTATTTTATATTTTGGTAAGCAATCCTGTCAGTTGAGTGGTATAATATACATTGTATGTTGTTTGTTCAGGCTGGTTCAGACAGTGTGACATCATTCCATACAGCAAAGATGTTGACATCGGCATTTTCATCAAAGATTACCGAGAAGAGCTGGTCACAGCTTTGGAGAATGTGGGGCTGAAGCTGGTGCAAACGTTTGGGAAGGTAATTTCTGATGCATGAAAAAAAAATTGGGGCTTGAAAGTTGGAAGGGTGTTTACAATGAATTAGTAGAAACGGTTTAGTGCTACATGTACATGTATTGGAAAATAGTGAGGGTATGACTGTAACCAGTGTGTCAGTATAGCACATCTGACTTACTGAATGACTGTCACTTTGAACTTCAAGTGTGGGTTTGGTCACAGTCGAGCTGTGCCATCATACACAATTTTCCTGCCTCCCAGGCTACACCTCAGGGGGTTTCCTGTGGAGCCTCTGGCTTTTCTCCCCCAGCCAAAATTAAAAATAAATTTTCAAAATGATGAAAATAATGAACCCAAATTAATAAAGACAGAAATGGTTAATGAAGTTTTTGACTGTGCATTTCTGAGATTTGTAAGATTGAAGGTGCATAAGATTTGTATATATTTTTGTTTCCAGGTTTCAGACAGTCTTGAACACTCCTTTGCCTATGATGATGTCAAGCTTGACATTTTCTTCTTTTATGAAGAAAAGGATTACATATGGAATGGTGGCACACAGGCAAGCACTGGCAAAAAATTCAAGTAAGTGCATATATTCAAATTACAGTACCTATGCAAACTCCTCACAAAACTGCACAACGTTGCTCCAGGGGATTCTATTGAAACTTAGTAGCCATGCAACTTCTTAAATTCTAAACAAATTGATCAAAAGAAAATGGGATCTTGAAAAACTGTTCGGCCCTATGCTGTCGTGTAAAGGATGTTAATGCCTGGACTACATGTACAAGTCGTTGGAAATTTGGGAGACTTCGTAATACATGTAGCAGTTTGATCGGGTGAATAGCATTTCACCAGGCCCGGTACTGTGAAAGTGCATGGTTAGAAGTATTGTTTGTTTTGTTTTACTTGCTTTTGCTTTACATGTCATCATTCATATTTCTGCATTGTCAGGTACATTTTTCCAAAGTTTACACTGGCCTGGACAGAGTTTCTTGGGTTGCGTGTTCGAGTTCCTGATCCAGCATTGCCGTACATCCAGGCAAACTATGGCAAGAAATGGGAGGTGCCCGTGAGAGACTGGGACTGGAAAAAAAGCCCCGCAAATGTCCATGAAAACGGGGTGTGGCCAGTTCATGAATGGAATGAGGTGATACAGTTGTTTGAGTGGGAGGCTGGTAAAGCTGGATGAAAACTGTGAAAGATGTGTTGTGTTGGACTGATCTGCAAGTACTGACATAAGTGATAATTAATGATTATGAGATAAGTATGTGTCACAGCAGTGGGTGTGTGGGTGAGATAGAAACAAAGACAGATGAACTGGTATGGTAAAAACACACGAGTTGAGGCAGCAGCAAAAAAACCCCCCCTAAAATGTGCAGTATAATAAGTGTGTACAGTAAATGATTGGTGCACATGGGACCTTTTGCAGCTAGACTAGAGTGTGGTTCAAAATTCCGGATAATTGAATTTTCGCTTTTACTCTCTTATGCGCCTACATATACAGAGCTGGCAGTGTGAAATATAGATCAGGTATCTAGCAGCCTAATATGGGCTTTACTCTCAACATTTTGTGCCTGACATAAGTAAACATTTGCAATTTTAGGGTAAAAAATTTGTCTAAGTTTGACTGTTGTAGCATTCCTTGGAACAGAGCATAGTAAGCGACCCACCAAATGCAACTGTTCCTTTTCGTACCTGTCCCACTCCTTCACTCTGTCTGACTTGTGCACATGCAAGATGTTGTGATCTTTAGTGAACAACAGGATGAAAATCATATGGGTGAAAGTTTCGGCTGTAAGAATGATATGCATGGTCAGTCACATGGCTAGGACGGTAGGAGAGAGTAGCTCCATGTTTGGTTGTACACTCAAATGCTTGCGCATGAGCACCAGATGCTAGCCACAGGTGAGGAATCTAAAGCCTGTTTTTAAAAATAGGACAGTCGTCAAACTTTGTTAAAATGTAAACTGTCAGAAATGAAAACTTCACTTATGCCAAGACAAGTGTGAAAGTAGAACCCGTATTAGGCGATTCTGTACCTGATCTATATTTCATACGCTATCTGTAGGCGCAAAGAAGAATAAAAGCAAAACTATGCAATTATCCAGAAATCTGAACCACACTCTGGCTATGTGGCAGAGGTGTTGAGCAAATCCAGTACTGACTGCTGTGTGTCTGATACAGCTGAGTTGTGTGTGTTTGTGTGTGTGTGTGTGTGTGTGTGTGTGTGTGTGTGTGTGTGTGTGTGCAAGCATACTTTGGATTGTTCCTGTGAACTGGCAGAGGAGAGTGCATTCGGTAGGTGGATCATGGATTCTGATTTGTTGTACATGTATATTTGCATTTGATTTTGAGACATATCACCTCCAGTCTTTCAGTGTTGAATTTTAATAAGCATATAAGCGTTTATTGATGAAAATGCCTGCTACATTCATAGCATTGTTTGTATTGTTTTGCATAAGGTTGTCAGTGACACCAGAATGTGCTGAATGATTTTAGATTCTTTTCCACATTACAATGTACACGTATTGTAATTCTTCGATCAAGGATCGTGAACTTGTATGCAGGCTTTTGTATGACATTTACAAAGTTAAATAGAGAAAAACTCACATGTGTATGGCTTCAGTTGGTGGTTTTTGTGTTCTGCAGCTGTTTAACAGGATACATTTAATTTTCCTTTGACCTTATAAATATCTGTGAATATTAATTTTCCCTTGATCATATAAATACCTGTGAATATTAATTTTGTCTTTGTTTTGGTCTGGCTTTTGAGTGCTGATAATAAATTGAAACTGATTATTAACTTTCTGACTCTTTGCCAGTCTTTTGAGCCATGAGCTCTTGTAGTCTGTTAGCATGCTGAACTGCATTAAGGCAGTTTTCTGCTGGCTTACTTGACATTACAACAGTCACATTCCTTTGACTGAAGAGTGACAGGAGAGAGAAGGCTTGCAAACATTGTAAAGAATGCATCCATAGATATGCTGTCAAGAATCTTGTGCAAAGTAAAATGAAACAAAGACACATGCTGCAGATACCGTTATCATCATACATTTTATTTCTTTCAACTGAAGATTTGCATAGTAGATTACACGCCTAGCCATTGTGGTTCAAACTGGAGTCTACTGTCGCAGATTTACACAGGAAGAAATGCTGTGACAGGGGAGTGAACTCGTGAAGCCTTATTTTTATGCTTATTCTAGTGTAGCGTCCCTTTGGGGAAAAAAGTGTGTCAAATCGAAACAACACAAACAATGCAAGACTAGTGGTAGTATTCTCCTCTTTGAATGCGTTTAAGTGCCGTTTGCCGTTTCTTGGCCATCCGGTGAACATAACAAATCAGTTACAGGTGTGCATAAAATTATGAATCCTGGCAACAACGGAGATTCTAAAGGTAGAATCACTTCATTGGTTGTGAAACGAGACACGTAGAGGATACTCTTCATCTGTCAGATGCAGACTAGTGGTTTCCAGAGCTAGAGGGCCGCGATTGTACACCAGAACGCCCCAAAGCATGCAGAGTTTGCAACAGCTGGCTGGGGGCTATATTAGAGATGACATCACACCGTACTTTGACAGTCTTGGTGGTATGAGGACAACCCTTTTCTACTCAGTAAAAGTCAGTCAAGCTTGAAAAGTTATAAACTCTGTATTGGGTTTGCGATTCAAGTTAGGGTTTTCGTAATTGTAGTGGCCATAATTATTGTTTTCTCTTGCTGTTGGTCTCACTCTGTTTTATCTGTCATTTACCAATTAGCATTTTCAATCTTGCTGATCAGTCAAATGAGTGAATTCAGTTCCGATTTTGTGTTTTAATTTCAGAGCTGCCTGTGCCAGTATTGGAACAACTGCTGACCGCATTAAGTCCTTGCCAGCTCCTGACTCTTGAAAGAAAACTCGGCAAAGGTTTGTCAAGCCCAGAAATATACTATACTGTATTGTATATGCATTAAAATCTTGCATTGTTTTGGATACTTGGTAAGGACTGTAAACATGGATGATGCTGACCAAGTTTTGGCTTTCAAGAGGGTGATAACTGCAGTTGAAACAAACTGAGACATTTGAAATTTAAAGTCATTATTGTACACATGTATAATGGGGAGCCAGGATAGCCAAATGGTAGAGCGTTGGACTTTCAGTTCTTGTTTCGTGAGTTCGAATCCTGGCTGTGGCCAAATATATATATGCTGGCCTTTTTCTCGTTGTCTTTGATATCACCCATATGTGGCTGAAAAGGACTTAAACTCCCGAACACCCATCCACTGACATATATATAATTTTTTTTTATATACATGTAATGTCATTTGCACTGGTCTTTGTCAGTATTAAAAGAATCCTTGGTCGGCTTGTTTAGTATTCCTCCATACACCTAAGATGCATTGCATCTGGTATGTTGTACCATGTGTATAATTTCCAGGGGTTTAGTCAGTGTCCTAACCAGATGCCATATATGTGCTACATGATTATCATTGCAAGGTTTTAGCTGGGACACCACCAGTATATGTACATACTTATGTCAGTTGTGACAAAGCATGTTTCATCTGCAACAGCTGACACAGCAGCAGCCTGGAGAAAACTATGCGAGAAGCTGCGATATGCAAACAAGCGAAGGGAGCCGTGGGAGCCGCCTCACCTGTCCCACAGTGCCCACAACCAGCGGTACTTCCGAAGCCAGTTCCTGAAGCACTACCTATCCACGTACCTTCTGCCTTTTCTTGTCCATTGGCCTCAGCATGACCCAGGTATGTAAATGAGGTAATATCAGCTTCAGTCAGATGACATGGGGTGTAGCTCATATGAAGGGTGTTGCACTGTTTTGTTGCTACCCTTGGTTCAACTGTGTGTATGAGAAATGCAGACCTCCCACAGTACAAGTATACCACAGTCATCTTTGCTCATGGAATTGGCTGATTATATATAAAGGCATTCACATGAACAGCTTCAGGCTAAAAATGTTTTTTTAACATTTTTATCTTTTCTTTTACCTGAAACAGTGGATCCCGTTATTCTGATATATATATATATATATATATATATATATATATATATATATATATAGAAAAGGAACAAAGGCGTCGCTAAAGCCGAAAACATGCGCTCAATCAGGTCAATTTGAAAGTAGGGGAAGTAAGTAAAGCTGAGAGCGCTGCCTAGATCTAGGAGATGTGTGCTTTGTATGCCAGTGGACAAGTCCGCCTTGCCCTATATTGGCTACAAGCCACAGTGGAGGGGGGGGGGGGGGAATCTACCATCCTACCGCTGAAACGTCTAACAGATCTAAGGGTATCTCACCATTCATAGGGCCCCCATTCCCCTCCCACCGGGAGGAAAATGGTCGGTACAACCAAGGCCATATGAATTGGTGATTTTAGCCGCTCACGACCATGGTTTCGGGTCAATGGGACCCTCATCAGGTGAGCATGCGGCGATACCCATGAGGGCTGCAGCGTCCAACCAGCACTAAAAGGCTGCCCCAGAACAATCTGGTGCGTCTCCAGTACTAGCAGACGTCGCTACCCTAAAGCTCTGCAAGAGGTTTCAGCGGAAAAAGACTAAATAATTTAGAAGGAGCAACTGCCTAGGTGTAATGTCATGTAATTACATTTAATATAGAAAAGGAATGCATGCGCATGTTTTCGGCTTTAGCGACGCCTTTGTTCCTTTTCTATATTAAATGTAATTACATGACATTACACCTAGGCAGTTGCTCCTTCTAAATTATTTAGTCTTTTTCCGCTGAAACCTCTTGCAGAGCTTTAGGGTAGCGACGTCTGCTAGTACTGGAGACGCACCAGATTGTTCTGGGGCAGCCTTTTAGTGCTGGTTGGACGCTGCAGCCCTCGTGGGTATCGCCGCATGCTCACCTGATGAGGGTCCCATTGACCCGAAACCATGGTCGTGAGCGGCTAAAATCACCAATTCATATGGCCTTGGTTGTACCGACCATTTTCCTCCCGGTGGGAGGGGAATGGGGGCCCTATGAATGGTGAGATACCCTTAGATCTGTTAGACGTTTCAGCGGTAGGATGGTAGATTTCCCCCCCCCCCCCCCTCCACTGTGGCTTGTAGCCAATATAGGGCAAGGCGGACTTGTCCACTGGCATACAAAGCACACATCTCCTAGATCTAGGCAGCGCTCTCAGCTTTACTTACTTCCCCTATATATATATATATATATATATATATATATATATATATATATATATATATATATATATATATAGTGGTGTTCAAGTTTTGTTTACAATGATGTCCTCGGAAATTTGTGTTTCCCCAGTGCAGTGCCATCCCCCATCAAGTGATAACATGCAGAGAGCCATAATCCCAAGTGCACTTGAACTGACTTTGCAGTTTACTCGAATGCATTGAAATGATTTTTCTCCAACAGATCTGAGGCCAACAGAGAAGGTTTTCCGGACCCAGAGTAACCACTTGTACAATGGAACAGCATGTCACAGGCAGGGGGAGTTCCCACCTTTAACATACGAGTCTTTCCTTGATCACCTCACCAGGGTAGTTTCGTATGCAGATGAAGTCAGTGTCAGGGCAGCAACACTATGGCACATCTCTTTACATCCTCGTCTAGTCACATCTCTGAAGTCCAGTCTCCAGGTGTTGAGAGTAATAGCTGTCTCAGATGGGAGTGTTCCAGCTTTGCTTCAAGTAGGAACAAACAGCTTTGTTGACATTGGTTTTCTTCTTTGTATATCCTTTTCTTGTTTGTTTGTCTTCTTTTTCTTTTTTTTTAAAGTGCTTTGAGACGCTGGCAGTTTGTAGGATAAAGTTTTGTACACTAAACCACCTTCTTTTTAAAATTAAGGACAGTAATTTGCACCGTAATTCCTCCACTTTTTAAAAAAAATGTGATTTTGAATTTTGCAGAGAAAATTACCCCATGGAAACTTAGATCCTGCAGCATGCTTGCTTCAGTTACATAGACACAGTAGTCCTAAGATACAAGCTGGCCATACTTATGGTATTTATTGCAAGACAAGTGACAGGTATCAAAAGAGTGTGATGCTGCTGTATGTAGTTTCTTCCATCACAATTTACTTCCCTGTTTTCAGATTCTAGAGGAGCTTATACCAAGTGGAAATCTTTGTTCTCTTCACCTGGCAAACATGAGGTTGAATCCTGTTAACTGGAACAAGCTCTTATACTTATGTAGTGGGAGTCTCTGGTGTCCTTCTTGTGGTGCTGCAGGGCTTGCTACGTATTCTGACAGTTCTGCAGGAAAGAGTAGCCAACCTTCCAAGGATAGTGGATATTTTTATAGTTCTGTTGGCTCGCAGAACCCGAACGGCTGCAAAATGTTCAGCAGTGCGCATACTTCTGACAGCGGATATATGGCGCACATGCACTCTTCGTTTGAACCAGCATCACTTAAGCAGCAGTCTGAAGTCCCCATGGGTTCAGCATTTCATGGAGAGCGACTCTTTGACAGATTAGACAAAAGAAATCACTGCTTGAGAGGTGATGAGAAAGCTGTGCCCTACAGAGACTCGCAGGTTGGGAAAAATAAAAGTGAAAGTGAGCAAGGGAGAACCATGTCACAAGATAAATGTGTTCACTTAAGAACTGACAGTGAAACAGGCTCTGTCCACACGGTCTCAGGGACATCATCTCAGAAAGATACACATAGTGAAGCGTGTTCACACTCTGCTGACCTCAAGTTAAATGGTGCAGACTTTGACGGAGGCATGGGTGATGGGGAGGTTTTGCTCGGGGAGGGGGACAAACCACAGACTTTGGTCGAACAAGACCCTCAAGAGCATTGTGAGCTTGACTTGTTCGATGAAGCTCTTGCATCAGTTTCATCCCATGCTGGTGCTGGTGCTGGTGATTGTGGGTCCAGTTCGGGACACAGTCAGTGGTTGATAGATGGTCCTGGAAGTTTGAATTGTGAGACCGCTTCTCCTACGATGACTGTCAAGCAAAAGGGAGGAAATTCAGGAAATGTTACGTCTCCTTGCAGCTGTGTTGCTGCTGTGCGAAAAGGGCATGTGATGAGAGCACGAAGACAGTCAGCAAAGGATGAAAGGTCAGATATAGTTATTTCCAGTGTCAGTATCAGACTTGGTTTTCTTCGTGTCTGTTTACTGAGCATGTAACTACCTCTGGATTGTATTGATATTTCAGTGCGTGTGTGTAAGTACCATATATTTCTATTCTTGAAGGTATGGTTATACGACAAGAGAAATGTGAATGATTTTTTTCTTCTGCTGTTATTACCAGTACACAGTATTGTATTTGTTGATTCAGGTGTCTGCAAGATGAGAGTTCACAACCACCATCCCTCTGCAATCTTGTACATGGAATTGAAACTCTGTCGTTGGTGTCCTGTGCAAGCAGTTCTGAATCTCAGACCGAGCCCCTGTTGTCCATCTTGGCTTCCTGGCTTCCTGGCTGGACAGCTCTTAGACAGCTGGTGTTGCACCTTGACACAGGTCAAGGTCAGCCATGACGCACTAATAGTGCATCATAATTTTTAGTTATGCTTGATTGCATTTAATATATTAGCCGCTTTTACTAGCTTTCGATGTGAAAATGTGCATATCACCCCCCACCCTCCAACATCTAACCCTGACCACCCCCAGTATAATTTTTTTTTTTTTTTTTTGCTTCAAGTATTTATACCACCCTTTGTCATCCTTTCCTTCTAAAGCTTGAATTAGAGAACATACCCAGAAACAGATGGGGTCGAAAACAGATTGGTGGATTATCTCCCTTGCGTTACACAGTTATTCTTGAGTTTACCAGTCACTTCAGTTTTCTGGCAGAGAAGCGATGACATCCCACCTGAACGTTCTCCTGATCACAAGAAGAGATGTGATCACATGAATAGCAGACAACTTCCAACTTATGTTATCATTTGCAGTCTTATTTGCATATATGATTACTGTTCTGCAGTATGGATTTGTTCTATGCTGCTTGTACAGGGCTGGATTTGGCAAGCAGTGTCCTGCTGGGAAAGATACGTGTTGGACAACTGACGAGCTTGGTGCTGAGACTGGGGAGCAGCTGTGGTTGGGCTCGGTGTTTCTTCTGGGATGTTCTGCAGGCCATCGCTTCACGCATACCTTCAAGGTGCTTGGTGTGTGTGTGTGTGTGTGTGTGTGTGTGTAATTTACTGATTTACTGATATATGCTTTGATTGCGAGCAGATATATCGTCTGTGCCGAGGCACCATGGTAACCTGATTGTGTCCATACTGAAGTGTTCTCTTTCGCATGGTATTGTGTGTAAAATAAGACAGTACATGTAATTTAAGTCCTGTTGAAAGTTGTCGGTGGTTTGTTCATGTGTGAGCGTCTGGCTCGCTGTATGTGCATGTCACATACATATATATTGTCTGAGCAGACACTGCAGCTTCTCCACCGAGGGATGAATAAAGTTTACCTTACTAGTTATCTTGTCATGAATTGATTCACTGTGTAAAGCTTGCATTCTAGGACTCCATTTCTTTGTGATTCTCGAGTTTCCTGTTTCAGTCTCGCCTTTCCTTGTTGCAATAATGCTGAACCCATGAAACACTTTGCCTTTTCAAGTGACTACACACCAGTTGAAGGACACCTTCATTTAGAAGGTAAGCTGAATAAATGTGCACACATAAACACACACACATGCACGCACACACACACACACACACACACACACACACACACACACACACACACACACACACACACACACCCCTGTATGCACGCCATAAGCCTTTGTATTGACGACATGCTTTTGGTTCACACCAACTTAGAAATGATACTAGATTTTGTGTGGAGAGGTGGCGAACAGTCGCGAAAATTTTGAAGAAGTGGTATCAGTTTGATCAATGCTTCAAAGGTACAGATTTTGTTTTATATTCCAGACAGGGTTGTTGAGGGTGTGACTTCTCTGTGCGTGTGGGATACTGGACTTCAAAACAGCTGTGCCATGAAAAGTTTAGCAGAGTACATAGCATGCGACCAGTCGCTTTGTTGTCTGTCTCTGAAGGATTGTGACATCAGCCCCTCTGATGCAGAGGTGTTGATTACAGCTTTGAATAAGAGAGGTATGTCAGTGCGTGTGTGTGTGTGTCTGTGTGTGTGTGTATGTGTGTGTGTATTGTCTGTCTTTGAAGGATTTTGACATCAACCCTTTTGATGCAGAGGTGCAGATTACAGCTTTGAATAAAGAGAGGTATTTCAGTGTGTGTGTGTGTGTGTGAATTGTTGCGTACTGAAAAAAATGCATAATATAACACAATGTTGATTGACATTTGACATTTACCTGTACTGTATATCAAATACATTTACTGGTCCAACAGCCTAAGCAGCCTGGAGACTTTCACTGTATTTATATATAGTTTATTCTGCTTTATGAACTTACCTCGTGTCACTGGATGAGAGTCTGTATTACCTTGTTTGTGTGTAACTGGTTTCTGGTGATAATTAAGCATTCATTCAAACATTTCACTGACAGATTTGTGTCATGGTCTGTCTCAGAACCAGGCAAGTTAGAGCAGCTTGAACTGCAAGGTGTTGATCTCAGCCTTGGCTGGTCCTCTCTGTGTTTACTGCTCAGCAGCAACCTTGCGCTAACGGCACTGACCCTCTCTGACTGCAAGCTTACTGCTCAACATAGTACGTACTGATGCTGTTTATGCTCATTGCCTATCTTGTGGTGCAGTTTCAGCATGCTACCCTTCTGGAATCAGGGCTTGGAAAATATTATTGTCTGTGATATCCACTTCAAAAGTTGAGAGAGCCAGATCAAGTCTCTGAATGCCACATTCCCTGTCAAATACTTACACGAGTGTGAATAACGAGATAGAAATGTACTTATTCTGTAACCTGTCCATTACCTCATTTAGTGCACACTGATGGCACTGTTATCTGCCCATTATGTACAAATGAAAAAAAATTATAGTTGAGAAAACTACAATGGGAATATTATGAAGGCAGGCACAAAAAAAAGGGGGGGGGGGGGGAGAGAAAAACATAGGCCTGCTGAAACGATTTCTGTGCACATCAGAGTAAACCTGCTTTCTGACTTTTTTTCTTTCTTTCTTTTTTTTTTGGGGGGGGGGGGGGGGGGGGGGCGCTTTACCAACAGGGTGACTGAACAGCAATGATCACAAAGAATGGTCATGACTGCAACCACACACATGAATTGTTTGTAGAGCCACCTCTGTACAAACTTGCTGAGAGCACCATTCCAAATCCTGCAACTGCAGATGCTAATTTCAAGCCTTGGTTCCTAAATGGTGTAAGATCAGTGTTTCTGAATCAATTTTTGCTAGTAAACACAATGCCTCTTTATTCAGTTTCAGATCCACTGTGTACAAACAGATGACTGGTTTTGAGAATATCTGGATATATATCTTTTTATTTGACAAGGCAAGACAAGAATTCTGTTGTGTACCTGTAAATAACCTTCACTTTGGCGGTAGTACTGATTTTGGATGTGCCATAGTGTATAGCCATGAATCTCTTTATTTATTTATTTATTTTTTTTCAGTTCAGACTCCAGAGTTCACCAGTTCTATGAAATCCTTACAACATCTCATCTACCTGGATCTGTCACTTAATCGTTTGTGTAAGCTGAACTTGCACTTCATTTGGTTTTGTTTTGTTTATTTGCATTTTGTTTTGTTGTTGTTAGATTACCTCTGCAGATTAGAGGCTTATTTAGGAAACCTCTAGCAACTGATAGCACAGAACACACTTTGACAGCATTCGTTTGATCTCAAGATTTCTCTGCAATTTTTTGGTTTGTAATCCCTTGAATGTGACCTGCTAATTACATGAATATTTTCAAAGTATGTTATGGAAGTTCATGCCACTCTAGTCCTCTCTTAGCTTTTCTTAGCTGGGAATTTATGGTGCATGAATACAGTCTTTTAATGACAGAAGAAATGTATTGCTTATGATCATATGTATATACAATTGTCATAAAGTGGTTTGCTTGATTTGCTTTTCCAGGTGATGGCCTTGTTCATTTTGTACCGGCTGTAGTATTTGCTGGCAGTTCTCTAAAGACTCTGAAAATCAGGTGAGGCACACTTACTCTACACACCCGATCCCATCCCCAGATTCTGAAATGGTATGTTAGATTCATGTGTCTCTTTTCCTCATTCATTATTTTAGCAAGCATACTATCCACTTCTCTTCTCATGAAAACATGCTTGTATTGACATACAAAAACTTATACTTGTATTGATATATGTGTATTTAGCAATGCAATAGTTAGGGGGGGGAAAAGCTACCCTGACTTCTACGTACAGCTTCTGTAGCACATACCAGTAGAATCCCTAGACTGATTTTTTTTCTGCACTTAAGAAAGGTTTATTAGCAATTACATTCTGTTTCTGTTCTTAATTCAGCAACTGCGTTTCATGTTTGTGGACGATTGGGTGCCAAAGAGGGACTGTGTTTGTGTGCGTGTTTGTATATCTGCATTGAAAATTATCCACCATGGTTTCAGTAGGTTTTTTGTCTACAGCAATACTCGTACGGACCTGCAAAGCCTTCAGTGTCTGGCCGATGCCTTGCTACAAGCGCCTGCAGACTGTATGCCTTTACTTGACAGCTTGACCGTTTCCGGACTTCAGTGGAGATCAGATGTCTCTGAACAGTCGCTCCTTTTGGAAAAGCTGCACCGTATTGCTGTGCGCGTTGAGTTGGAGGGGGATGATTATCTGTCAGACTATGTGGCGCAGATGTAGATGCTGCATCAGCATGACTGGAAGAGGTGCTCCATCCATGTGCAATAAGTACATGGTCAAATCTTTTCTTGATTCATGTTTCATTACCATTTTCATGCTAATGTGCTGGCATTTTATGTTATACTTACTTACTTAGGCCCCTGGCTCCAAGTGGAGCATAGGCCATCGACAACCCTTTGCCATCGCACTCTGTTCTGGGCTATTCTTGCCACTCCAGTCCAGTTGGTCCCCTGCTTATATAGCTATTTTATGTTATGTTTGTCAAGATATTTTGTGTTTCATCATAATGTGTGTACATGTGTGACTGTTAAAGCCTTCTCTTGCACGTCTGGCATCAAAGAATGACTAAAGAAATTTACATGCTTAAACACAAAAATTCAAATAAAAATTACATGTAATACCAAACAAGCAGCTTAAGTTTGTCATGTGCTCGTTAGTGTCTTGTGTTTCTGGTGAGCGAAGTGAGTGTGTGTGTTTCCACTGTTTGAAACTGTATCTGTTTTAAAAAGTTTGCCCTTTGTTTGATTGTAGTTAGAACTTGAATTTGTCTGACACTAGAGAGAAATGTAAATGATGAAAATGTATTGTGCATGACAAGCGCCATTCAGTTGCAAACGATTACCTTTTGTTCTAGACTTAACCTAAGAAAGGGCAGGGGGTCGGGGAGAGGGTTTGGCAGTAGACTTCTGTACAAGGTACAAATCTCAGTTATTCCCATTATTTTTCACTCCAGTGCGTTACGTATTTCTCAGGTCAAAGTAATGGAAAGAGACAAGCTAGTGTGCGTTTGTTGGCCCCATCCTAACACCACTGTGCAAAACTTGATGTTGGGGGGGGGGGGGGGATCTTGGATTTTTTTATTTTTTTTTGTGGGGGCGGGGTATAGGGAGGGTTGTGCCAGTTAAACCCTCTCTTGTGTGTTTGATGTTGTTTTTTTGTGGTTGTTGTTTATTGTTGTTTGTTGGGTTTTTGTTTTGTTATTTATTTTTTATTTATGTCAGTATTTATTTCGGAGGGGGGGGGGGGGGTCTTGTGTGAAAGCACAACTGTTCTTAGGTTATCTGTAAACTGTCTCCTAGTTCTGTACACGCATGCGACTTCTGTGCACCGAGTCGGCCGTGGGGAAAACCACCGTGACAACCGGCCACGCCAAATCGGCCAAACTTGAATCTGTAACCGAAACTGCGACATATGCCCAACTTAGGCGTTGAATATACGTGTCAGGCGATCTGCCCCAATTCTTTCAGAAAATTCGTCACAAATTGAGAAGGAGATACATCCCGCGTACCGGTAATCTACCCCCGACCGCTGTACAGTGGATATGTACTACAAGATGAGATCTTCTTCCTGGCCTCACCGTCAGGGTCATGCGATGCCTCGCCACCCCGATTTCACGCTAAAAATAGACGGGCGGTGAGTCATCGTGAGACTATGTAGGACAACCAGCAAGGCCAAGGACGATTGAGTCCACCCTGGCTGGCGCCCAAAACAACAACAGCGCGCCCCCGGCCTGAGGAGGGGAGCGGAGGAGAGCGAGGGGTAGGAGAGGGGAGAGCTGGGGGACCCCGGCCGCTGAAAATCTCATGTCTAGGGTGGTTCGATCGAGGCCGTGAAAGTACATGTATACGTGCTACTGTACTTCGATATTTAGCCCTTAAAGACTTTGTTGGGAGTTTATTTGAGTGTGGGTGTGAAACAGTCTCTGAAAAAAATGAAAACTGCTTTAAAATTGTAACAGAGACATACGCGGTAAGACAAATCCAGTTGCTGAAAAAGTTATAAAGTGTTAAAAACAACAACAACAAACCCAAACGATCTAGACACCCAAAACACGCGTCTTTATTACTGACTTAGTTTCATACTTTGCCGGTCATATTCATCATATGTAATTATATATATAGTCAGTATCATCAGTAGACTGATGTAAGCTTCCCGTACACCACAAATTCTTCAGTTGAGACTTGGAATCATAAAACAGTGACTGGAACATTATCCTCAGTGACACAGAAGGGAAAAATAAATTCTGCATGTCTGCCGTACATCAGTGTAGTCAGTTTGAAAGTGACCGAAGTAGTGGCAGTTGGTCACTTGTTTGGTAGAGGTTACCTGTTATGCTTGTAGTCTGGGATGGAAACGAAGACTGAACTTGAAGCTGCGGGTGAGGTTGGTGGCTTGATGCCAAGGTCGGTCTACCCGCCTCAGACAACACACAGGTTTGCGTGTAATTGTCTCGGTATTCAAGGATGACTAGGAAACTTTTTTACCTGCAGCCCGCACCTCTCTCTCTCTCTCTCTCTCTCTCTGTCACAGACTGTCAAATTCCACACACACTGACTCCGGCACGCGCGCGCGCGCACGCACACACACACACACACACACACACACACACACACACACACACACAACTTTTCATAGTAAAACTGACCATGTTACAATATAATTATATATGCTGTGGTATGACACTGCTGGTATCAGTAGTGGTGGAGGAAGAAATAGTACCGTGCAGTTCACAGTGACACCAAGCCGGCAGGCCACAAGAACAATT
The DNA here is from genome assembly GCA_018292915.2 of Batillaria attramentaria. Classification (NCBI taxonomy): domain Eukaryota; kingdom Metazoa; phylum Mollusca; class Gastropoda; family Batillariidae; genus Batillaria; species Batillaria attramentaria. The sequence goes on from JACVVK020000033.1 coordinate 1,595,712, forward strand.
GAATGCAGTGGCCTGGTGATCCTGTCGCTTTATTTCCTCGAGAAATGACGTTACATTGGTGCAATTTAGCCCGTATAATTATACGTTGCTGGGAAAGTAACAAAAGTATTTAAATAATCAGACTCGAAATTAGGTATTCCGCCGCCAGTCAGTGCATCCACATATCGGAACTGATTTCGTTATGTCGGCGGCAAAATTGCCCTCAAGTTCAGTACCGATTGGACTCACGGATGTCATGGACTCGACGCGTGTACTGGTTGACGTCTGTGACAGATATGTAAATCGCCCCTGAGTTTCTGATAATTATAGTGGTCGTCTGCGGATGTTAGACCGGCCACGGTGTGCCCGCGGGGATTCCCTCTCTGCAAACGATAATTTTTTGTTAGCACCTCATGTTAGTGCTCTGAGATCTCGGTCCATGTCGACGGAAGACAGTTTAATGACCATAGAGCCTTCCAGGCAGGAAGGGGGGGGGGGGGGGGGGGGAGACGTAAAGAAGGAAAAGGCAGGAATTTTACGCATCTGTGTAAAATTTATTTATACAACTGCTGGTGTCGTCTCAGTGCAGATATTTCAAGTTCGTTTTTAAGCCCGGTTCTCCCCCTAAACCTTGTCATAAGCTCATTCAGTGGGTTCAGTGAAAACTTACCACTTGTCATCTTCTATATTAATTTTATTATTGGGGGGGGGGGGGGGGCATCGGGGGCGGTGTTGCACACTCAGTAGTTCATCAGTTTTCATGTTTGGCCATGCTTTGTGCAGCCTCAGTTACGACGCGTTAAGTGAGGACGGAAAAAGAACAATTGTCCTACCATACTTCCGCCGGTTTGTGCGGACTTCTCGAATCATCCAGCTGACTTGTGACACTGATACTGGAGTGCCCGGCTATACAGCGGAGGTACATGTGTATTACCAGGCACTGACTCAGTCCAGTATAATCTGTGACCGTCACGTTCTCGCACTGCCATCTCGCATCATTGAACTAAAGCGCCGCAGCTAGCCTTCAGCTCAAGTTGACCGTGACCAGCCTCAGTGAAGCGTGACTTGTGAGGGACCCTGAGACTGGAGACATCACAGTGTCCGTAGACTGGAAACCGGCTGACGCGACAGGTCTTGGGTTTAGCGGGAGAGAGCGGAGTGCTGGACTTGAAACGGCCCAGACGGATTGCAGTGCTTGCCGTGGCAATGTTGAAAGCGATAAGTTCGTGTGTGGTTGGTCTGCGGTTTGAGTGTTTGACAGCGACCCGGCGGGAACTGTTCGCAAATAAGCGTGACATGAATACGCCGCATGTGTAACATAGGTATGAGGCTGAATTCGACCTAGCTGACCCGGCCTCAGCCCGGTAATGATAAACAGATGATTTGGCTCAGTCAGTCAGTGGACACATACGTTGTCCAGTAAATCGGATTTAACTGAAAAAGAAAATGATAAACTCCAACTGACGCAGCGGCCGGGGGGTATCAGTGAAACGGCAAACCTGGCACTGACATACTCATCAGTAGTCGGTGTCCGTGGTTTCATTCATACTGAATATCATGTTGTATCTTTGAATGGTTTTCCGGCCGGGAGACACATCAGTATTGACGGATGGCACTTGTGTTTTACATCACTCACTAACACCATTTGTTTCTGTTTTTCTATTGTTTTGTTATGTTTCGTTCGCCGGTTTGTCACAGTGTGTGTGTGTGTGTGTGTGTGTGTGTGTGTGTGTGTGTATGTGTGTGTGTATGTGTGTGTGTGTGTGTGTGTGTGTGTGTGTGTGTGTGTGTGTGTGTGTGCGCGCCACGGTGTGTGTGTGTGTGTGAGAGAGACAGTGTGTGTGTGGTTTTGTTTGTTTGGTTTATTTGTGTTTTGGGGTGTTTTTTTTATTTTTATTATTTGAGCTGAGGTGTCAGTGTGTGTATTGGGGCCGGGGGGGGGGGGGATGCGATGAGGGCCATACGGCCTTGTCATTTTCAGTTGAGACTTGAACTGAACTGAGTTTCAGGGATATATTGAACAACACTATGATTTCTTTGCTTCAGTATGTGTTGGTAAGGGAAGAGTAGCCGGTTGTGTGTGTGTGCGGAGTGGGGGGGGGGGTAAGTGCCTGTCAAACTGATTGCCATCATGATTGCAGTGTAGGAGCCAGAATGTCTGCCTCTCTGCGTCGTTGTTGTTTTATAAGCGGCCAGTTTCCCGTGGCTTATGGGTGTAAATTGTTTTTAAAAAAATAAAAGAAATAAATAAACAACAGGAATCAGTAAAATCTGTAAGTAAACATTCCCTCTGTTACTGATAATTCGTGTACGGCCGTCACAGTCAGAGTCAGTCCTGCCCGGCGGGCCCAAGCCGGCGCCGGGCAGTTCAGTCAGTCAAAGTCATGGGCTGTCGATCGTCAGTGGTATAACATGTCAGTATAAGTATACAATGTAATAGTTTGTTATGCCGGCTGAGTTGTTTGAAACCCCGGCATTGAATTGTCACGGTCACGGCAGTGGATACTGAGTTTTGTCTGTCAGTCAGTAATACTATAAAAGGTCGGTTATAATGCGGATTTCAGTTTTCAGTCACAGTCACGGCACTGCGGATTGACTGAAGTGGCCGACCCGGCGACGTTCGATGATCATCAAAGTGTTGTGCGTGCTAAGTTTCGCAACGTCAAGTCGTTATTGTTGTCAGTCCAACGGTGTTTTGAAATCGGAGCCAAATATAGCAAAAGCGCGTGGTTGGTGAACAATAGAAGTTCGTGAGCGGCAAGAGCAAGCGGCCGCGTGATCCCCTGGCTGTTTTCCAAGTCTTTCTGCCGCACCTTCTGTGACATCATCACTCTTTGGGTATCTCCCGGAGCTATTTTTAGCTGCTGATCTCATGCGAATGGAATGCAGCCGCCGATTGCTGTACCGTACGTGTAGCATCTCAGGCCGGCGATCTGCTATTGACCCGACAGGGTGACAGGATAACAAAGAGAGACGAGAGAGAGGTTTTACGCTGCAAGATGGCATTGACGCTGGAAAATAGGCCGTCTGCCGTAGCCGGAGTAGTGTAACTGGCGTGCCTTCTGTCCCGACGGCGTCTCGTGGCACTGACATACAGCGGTATCACGATTCAAGCAAAGATCTTGGAAATCTGATTCCAAGGTCTTTGATTCAAGTAAACTTTGACTGAATGCTGTCCGGCCGGCAAACTGAGCTGTCAAATATTTCAGTACGCTGACTGAACCGTCAGTGACAGAATGTCCGGTGTGAAGCGATTTGATTTTTCTACTTGAAAAAATAAAGTGATTTTTGATTCATTTCAGTGTTTGTTCTGTTTGTTTGCTTCACTCAGTCAGTGTTCAATTTGTACACACCGCCACACTGACATACACGCCGCGGGACACGCCGACACGTTGACCAGGCCCGGGTGCACACCGACCCACACACACACACACACACTGACACACACACACACACACACACACACACACACACACACACACACACATCAGTACATCGTCCCAGTCAGTCAGTGCAGTGTTCCTTACTGAGAAAATATCAATTCAGTCAGTTTCCGCCGCCTGGCCGGCAGACTCTGTCAACGGTGATCCGGCAGTAGAAGTATGACTGAGCTGACGTGTTTTCATATTTAGTTAACGGAACTGTTCTGATGCAGTTGTCCTGAGGGAAAAATAGGCAAGTGAAAATCAGTCTTGAGTATAGAAACGCCGCCGTGTCACACGGACGTCTGCCAATCGGCACTTGCCGGTTTGACAATCAGTGATGAAGACTAACTCATGTGAACTGTGACACTTGTCAGTTACTTAAAATGTGTGTGTGTGTGTGTGTGTGTGTGTGTGTGTGTCGGGGGGAGGAGGGGGGGGGATTGTATGTGTGTCTGAGAGAGAGAGAGGGGGGGGGGAGAGAGATGATCTTAGTTCAGCCACGGTCATCCAACGGAGAATGCGTCAGTGTGAGCCCGTACTCACACGAGTCAGTCGGAAATGCATACCGACATATTTCATTTTTAAATTGTTACGAGCTGTTGTTTTTTAACCTTGCGATAGGACAAAATGCTGTACTAGTGAGACAAATGCTGCATAAACAAGCCAGCCAACTGATCTATAAGGCCGAACGCGGCCAGTTTGCTCTGAGGCAGATTGTCTCATTTCATTTGCATGTAGGATATATGGAATCCGCGCTGTCGGTTATCTGATAGATCAACTGAAATGTCAGTTGGTGGCTCAGCGCGCTCGGTTTCACTTGGCGAATGCGTGCTCCAAAGCAGAACGCATATATATAGCAGTTTTGCTGTCACATTGCGCCAAGCCAGCATGCTTTCCAGCAACTGATTGTTTTTGTTTTTGTTTTGTTTTGTTTTGTTTTTTTCCGCCTTAACATCTCGTATTTGTAATCGGGTTTCAGTGATGCGTGCACATATTTAACGGTGGTTGCTGATATCGCTACAGTTTGAAAGGCACTGCTTAGCTTTGACAGTAGAAAGTCACATTAAATCAGTTCTAGTGTTAACGTCCATTTTGATTACTGAGTTTCTTTTGTCCCTTCTCCGCACAGTTGTGTGTGTGTGTGTGTGTGTGTGTGTGTGTGTGTGTGTGTGTGTGTGTGTGTGTGTGTGTGTGTGTGTGTGTGTGTGTGTGTCAGTGTGTGTGTGTGTGTGTGCCGGTGTGTGTGTCAGTGTGAGTGTGTGTGTGTGTGTGTGTGTCAGTGTGTGTGTGTGTGTGTGTGTGTGTGTGTGTGTGTGTGTGTGTGTGTGTGTGTGTGTTTAGTCCTTAATTTGGATTATGCCGGCCTCGGCTTTACCGTGCAAAATTCACATTTCAGACTCAGTACAGCCAGCAGTAGTTTCTGATAATTTTGAATTGAAGTTTTGCAACTCTATATGTCAGTCTTAAACGAAAGGAGTGGTTAGTATAGCCCTCCCGACACTGTATGTGTTTCAGTTAAATCATGTGAAACGCTGTACTCGCATATTTTAACATGCCAGTGACAAGCCTTGCGTCATATCAGTCTTTTATTGTCTTACAGGAATACATTTCACGGACAGCTTCCGTCGCAAGCACACGAATTTGGGCCTCGCACGGCTCTTCAGTGCGTTGTCTGTTGGATTTCAGGGATCTTGATTACATCCCTGTTGGTTTACAACGGTTTGGTGCCGTCCTACCCCCCCCCCCCCCCAGGTCTTTTGCCGTTGTTTTGTTGCTTGTTTGATTATCGTTGTGTGTGTGTGGTGATTTTTGTAATGTTAGTGTGGTTATTAATAATTGTGTTCTCGGTGGTGGTTCCAGTGTTGCTGTTGGAAGGGAGGTGTAATTTTTTTTCAGTTTTACGTTTACTCAGTTGTTAGTGGTGGTGGTGTCTTTTGTTGGTGGTGGCTATTCATTTTTGTGGTGGTTCTTTTATTCCCGGGAGGAGAGGTGTAATTCTAAATTTTATCTAGTGTTGTTTTGTAAAGGATTTCAGTTAAGGCTGGGTGAGTGTTGAGACTAGGTGTGTGTGTGTGTGTGTGTGTGTGTGTGTGTGTGTGTGTGTGTGTGTGTGTGTGTGTGTGTGTGTGTGTGTGTGTGTGTGAGAGAGAGAGAGAGAGAGCCGGAGAGAGAGAGAGAGAGAGTGAGGGGGGGGGAGAGAGAGAGCATCGAACTCTCCTCTGGTTTTTTGTTTGTTTGTTTGTTTTGTTTTGTTTTGTTTTTGTTTAGCTTTTGTTGCTTTTCTTGAGCAGCAAACGCGTTGCTTATAGTGGCTTTCACGTCAAGAATTTCGCTGTATGGTGATCTTCAAGTTCACGCAAACCTTCCCATCCGTCACGAGGTTTCCGGAGGTTTCAGACTTGTTGACATCAGAAACAGTGTCATGTGCCGCATTTGAAGACGACGTGCTCTCACGTGCCATTGCGTGTCTAGATTACAATGCGTTATATTTGTTTTCTTCTCTCTTTCAGCCTTTTCCTTTACGCCGAGTCCCTAAGATCTTATTACCATCCGCTCGAAGTGTTTTCAGATTTCCAGAACACGTAACATGGTTACAAAAAAACACCACGAACAACAAAACTTAGTAAGCTTGTGTGATATAATTAAGGGATGGGTTTGGGGATTTTGGTTGTCCTGTGATTTTCCGTTGCACGCGGAAAACTTGACAGCACACTTCGATTCACGGAATCTTTGCATTCGAATTTTGTAGCATGAATGCTGGGTGTACTTTTTGTTTATGGCCGTGTCATTTTCAGTGTTCGACAATCACAGTTTAGTCTGTTTTAGGGATTTTGGGTTTGGGTGGTTTTTGTTTGTTGTTGGTTTTTTTTTTTTTTTTGGGGGGGGGGGGGTTTGTTATTCTTGTTTTTGGTACTCGGTGTGTGTGTGTGTTGTGTTGTGTTGTGTTGTGTTGTGGTGTGTTGTTGTGTTGTGTTGTGTGTGTGTGTGTGTGTGTGTGTGTGTGTGTGTGTGTGTGTGTGCGTGTGTGTGTTGGTGTTGTTGTTGTTGTTGTTTTGGTTTTCGTTTTTCTGTGGCAAACTCAAGAAACTTGAAATTGGTGTGAGCAAGTGAACTGGTGTAGACGTCGCGAAAGTTTGTGCCTGGTTGCCAGTTTCCAGAACGGTCGATAGTCGCTGCAATTTTCTGTCTGGCAAAGCCAGCTCGATTCACACCCGCAAGACAGTTTAGCCTTGGGATCACTTTGTCGTCTGTGAACCGTGAGGGATAATTTGGTGATGATTTTCAGCGGGGATTTTCGCCTCTCAGAGTTTCAAATGATGCCCAATACTGGCTCGTTTCACTTCACCTATTTACTGGGTCAGTGTTCCAGTGTTTGAGATAACGTGTCTTTAGACATCCTCTTCTTAACCCTTAACCTCCATTCCATCACAACACATCACACACACATCACACATACACACACACGCTCCCTACACACACATTCTCTCACACCATATGTGGTAAAGTAAGAAGCCGAAGCACAGAGATTCTTTCAAATGCAAACATGGTATTGTATTCATTTTCGTACGGAGGTTTCTGTGAGTATGAATCATGATCACAATGCAATGAAAACTATTTACAGGATGAGAATTTTCGTGGAATGAAACAATACCTTGCTCATTGCAAAAAAGAGTGTAAAAATAAAACAATATAATATCCATTTGATATCACTGATTAGCATAGATCAATTTGGCCACAAACCGCAGTTCATAGTATGCCGTCTTGTCCCAGACAAGATTCAAGTGTCACACAAAAATCACAGATCTAAATCCAACAGTACAAAACAGATTCATGGCCAGTGATCCTTCTGGAAATCCGAGCCTTTACAGGGTCAAAACAACCAGCTGCTGCAGTAGGATTATCGTCATGTTCAGCCATTATGTCACGTATCGTCAAGAACATAAAAAAGCACTGTAAGCACCAATAGTACACAAAAATGCAGTCACAAAGCAGTTGGCAGTCAAGTGAAGTGTTCGAACATGGGCGCTACAAGTTGAGGTTTTGCGTGACCATGATCTGACAGCCACTGCTGACGTGTTCGACTATCTGCTGCTTCAGTTTCATCACCTGCTCACGAAGGCTCGTCGCTGTTGTGAGCAAGTCACTGTTCTGTCCTTTCAAGTCTTTCACACGGTCTTCGAGCCTGGCAATGCGCTCGAGTTTACGTGTACGACACTTACGGGCGGCGACACGGTTTCGGGCGCGCTTTCTCTCCAGTTTGATCCTCTCCTGCGATTCCATGTTGATGGGGGAAAGCGGAGGGGAGGAACTGAGACATGGGACAGTTTGAGGTTCTTCCTCGAGTTTCGGTAATCGAATGTCTACTACTGGAGCTGACTGATGTTGCACCTGATTTGCGGGAGGTGGTCTGGCGATGTGAGACACCACCCCACCACCTCCCCCTCCGCCAACAGATGAAGCAACAGTGGACTCAGGCAGGGCACCAGCTGAAGAAAGGACGACACCATTAGGGAGGGTCGTGGTGGTCGACAGCTGCTGAAGAGTCGTCACTGGCAGGGACGCATAGCTGACAGTAGAGTTGGGTGGAAAGGACTGGCCGATCGAGTTGCTGGCACTGGTGGTGACCGCTACTTTGGGCGCCGGGCCGTCTTCCGGGCCGTGAAGTTGTGCGAGTGCGTCGACGAACCCTCGGGCGTAAGCCTCTTGCTCCTCTGTCACAAACTTGGGGAAAATGAACTGGGTAGGGGTAGGTGTCGTGGTCACCAGTCCGTTGGCTTGTATAATCATTTTTTCCAGCTCTGGCGAGGCCAATTTCAGCATGTTCAAGTCCGGCGACTGCAGAACAGTCGCTAGTTTTCTGGCCTTCGTACTCGAACCCAAACTGAAGTCGAGAGTCATGTTGCGTTTGAGTTGTTTCACGGCAGATTCAGGAGCCCCGTTTGCGTCCGTAGGATACATCGTGGCTTCCATCTTCACTGAAGGCACTCGAAGATCCAGTTTGAAAATGGAGAGTGTCTTGCTCGGGTGACGGTTTAGTCAGTCAGGATGACTCACAAGGGTCGAGTCCGGGGATCCCGTTTGAGTTACAGTCAGTGTGAAAACTTGTGGAAGTTGTAGCTACCAGGCAGCGTGTGGAAACTGACGGCCGCGCATGTACCGCCTATATAATAGATGACTCATGAATCCAAATTTAGAATGACATCATGTTGCCGCGTTTCCATTGGCTAAAAATGACATCACATCACGTGGTTCTAGGCGCTGTGGAAATCCTGATTGGTCGATAAAATGACGTTGCGAATTTCGAGAGGATCATGGGACCGAATGCAAATAAGCTGTGTGCTACGTCACCAGTTTATGTTCTGTTTCCAAATCGGGAAAGGGAATCCTGAGGTCTCCCGCGCAAAGGTTACCAACAACGCCTAGTGTCGTCTGCTAGTTACAGCGCAGGTCGGAAAGAAAGGTTTTGCGTTACATGTATTTTAGTACAATATGTTCCCCAAAACATCTCGGTTCTTTACTTTTTGTATAACTCCTTCACTATCGTGTTTTCCAGTGGACGTTCTGACTGTCTCTCTAGAATCAAAAAGGGGAAGGGGAGGCCGGTGGTGTGTTTTGTGTCGTTTTGTTTTTATTTGTTTTTGTGTCTTTGGTTTTGTTTGTTTGTTGCTGTTGTTTGTTTTTTTTAGGTGGGGGGGGGGGCGGGGGGACAAGCTCAAGTTTTACGGCTCATTTTCAGTTCACGTAAATGTTTCTTTGCCCACACTACTGAATTTATGTCCAGCCAGTTTGAATGTTGATTGATTTCCAACAAATTACTGGAAGATTTTATTTCCAGTTTTCCCTAAAACAGAAAGTACAATAATTCAGAAGGCTTCTTAAAACTGCATCCTCCCGCTCTGTGTGTGTGTGTGTGTGTGTGTGTGTGTGTGCCACGTTGTGTCAGTGTGTGTGTTGGGACTGGAAATAACATTATGAATGCACCTACAGCCGACTTTGAATGAAAACAGTTGTCTGTCACTGGCAGTGACCATCAATAGCTAAGATTTATTTGAAAAACTCTCATCATGGTTTTAAAAAAAAAATCATACATAGTTGTATTACAGTAATTCAGTTTTCCACCCTGGCTAAAATTCATGAGTTAATTATTTCTCTTCCAATTTTTCTTAATATGTTACAGGTGTTGGGAAGATCTCTTAGTTTTCTTTTTCAGTTGCTTACAACTAAACAGGGCAGTTAAACAGTTGCCTCTGAGGGTAACTTGTCATACGTCTGAGAGATACGTTGACATGTTCACTGAATTGCACCAGACCTAACTTTGGCTTCCAGTGAGGTTCTATATTTGGTGTGACCTTTCTGGTAGGCTAGCTGAAAGGTCATGATCTGCTACGTAGCAGCAAAGTCGTGAGAAACCCTGTAATCGATTGGAGATCATGACCTTTCAGCCACAGCCTGCAGCGAATCGAACCGAATAGCATAGCATGCAATAGCGGACCAGCTGGGCAAATGCCAGTGAACCGAATCAACCAAAAACACGTGGCAGGGAGGAAATCCCCCTTGAGCCACAGAACTATTTTTACAGCGATGAGTCATCTCAACGCGCGGAATGGTCTAGGCCTAGTGGGAGAACATGCGCACGTTTGCGAGTGCTTCGCGCTTTTCGAGACAAGTTTTGACGGCGATTTTGCAGTATCACCTCGATGATTTTCTACCGATGACTAAATCATTTCCTTCCGTATGTAAACTAACAGGAAAGGCCGTTCTAGATTCGAACAATTCTGTGAGTCAGATGGAATGTAAAGTTGAAGTGAAGTGTCCTCAAGTTCAGGTCGTACACGGAAAGTTTTGCGCTAAGTGCAGGGGAGGTAAAAAGTTTCCGCCGTCAAGTGCCGCCCAAGCTGTTCTTTTCCTCAAAGAGAACAGACATTAGTAGTCACTAGCGTATACCCTACAGTGCATTTTTTTTTTTCGGTTTCTTTCGAGGCCGTACCGGCTTTTAACAACCAAGGGGGGGGGGGGGGGGTCAAAGCAGTGGTATATCACATTTAATTAAAGACTTCATTGCTCAGAACTGACACCCATCTAGAGACTTTAAAATGACTCGAATTGATTCTATTTCCACCATTCATTCAACCCTTATTTCAGTCAGAGACATGTATGTCTCTGTTTCAACCCAAATTTCCATAGTTGTGTACCTCAGCTGTGTCATGTCCGCTATGCCCTTGCCATCTTTTAGTTTAGATTTCTTAGTTTAGTTGCATAGTATTAGACTTGGACATTACACATTACTTTAGGATCTGTGTTTAATATGTATGGATTTATATGTCTAGATAAATTAATGTGTGTGTGTGTGTGTGTGTGTGAGCCAGAAGAAAATTTTCTGCCATCGACAGACAATAAAGTTATATTGAATTGAATTGAATTGAATTGAAACTGTTATAGCCACACTTGGTCTAATAACACAAATGTCTCAGCCGGCTGAAACAGTCTCAGTCATTTCCATAAATGTTCAGTTTGTAATGATTTTTCAACTTTGTATATATATACATGCACTATTTACCGCTAACATATGGCCCAGCATAAAAGCTAGTTTATACATGTATCCTACTCAGTTCATATCATTTTGTAATTGTTTGGTTTTTCCATGATCAGCAATGTAGGAAGACAATTGTAGGAACTTGAAATGTGGCACATTTGCCTGCAGAGAGGCATAATTGTCCAAGTATGGCAATGCAATGCAGTAGGTTTCTGCTGGAGGGACAGTTAATCCCACCACTTAATCCTTAATCCTGTTTTGGTGTACAAGCTGTCATACAGACATTCATGTCAGAAGTTTGTGATAAAAACACAACGGTCACTTGCTCTTCGAAGACATTTCTCCAAGAGACAATAAAGTGGACTAACAGAATGACTGACAACATGGAATGAAGACCATAGTCCGATTCAGTAATTGGCAAAATGTCTGATCACGTTTTGACCAAGGTGGACATATGTCATATAATTTCTGCTCCACAGTAGACAATATTCTGTCCTATACTTGTATGGTCAGCCATGAAATTTTTCCTATTGTAGTTCCTACAGATATGAAGCCATGACAGCACAGCCGACTGAAATTCTCTATTAACTGGTCGAAAAGGAAAATCCATCCAAACAAGTAAAAATAAGTAAACCAAATTGAATCAAATCAAATTGTGTAAACAATTCCAGAAAAGAATTGTATTAAAATAAACTGAAAATGAAAAGGTTTGCCCCATTTGGTACAGCCAGCCCGCCAAATGAAAGATATAAATTTTAAGAACATATTTGAAGGATTGCTATTGTTTATTGCTGAGTGTAATTGCCTGGCAAATTATATGGCTGAAAATACACAGAAGTATAGCACCGAAATAGCCATGCCATTTCTTACACCACAGCTCACCTAATTAAATGGTACATTTCAGAGAAGTGAAGGATGCAGCGTGACTGCGCACCACAGTCAGGAAGTCGGGGCACAGACTCTTCTTTGTCATCGTCACCACAAGAAAGATGGAAAGGTCCCAGGTTGGAAGGCAGTACCAGCAAGGATGATGACAGCATCTGCAGTGAGGATGTTCAAGTCCATCGAGCCAACCAGGGCAATTTGACAGATGGATCCACTGCCCAGAGAGAAGTAGGATTGTTGAGGTGGTGGTTGTGTAGATGCAGTTGTTGAAGTTGTAGTTTGGGTTAGTGCTAGTGTTTGTTAGTGGTTGGGTTTAGGGTATCTGTTGAGCGTGGTGAGGTGAGAGCAGGGAGTACAAATGATTTTGGTGTGGAATAAGGGGTAGGGTTTTGGGGTTTGGTGTTTTTTTGTTGTTTTTTTTTGGGGGGGGAGGGGGGGGGGTGTAGTGGTATAATTTATCTATTTTTCTTTCCTTTCTTTTTTTGTTGGGGGGGGGGGGGGGCAGGAGTACAATTTCAACATAGTATAAACACTAGTATGGTACTGGTGGTCTATGTTTATGCCGCTTACTACACTCCAAATGCATTGGAAGATGGCCAGAAATTATGAATGACAGTAAGGCTTGTCTCTTGCAGTATTGTGAAATCTTTATGAAGTGCAGCACTTAACATGGTCATGTGGAAATGTGTGTCAGTGTTTGATAAGCCTTCTATTCCTGTACCAGATTCATGTACTAATGAATGTGTAACGCCCTTGTTTGATGGGGGCTGTAGCAGTGGCGTGGGCATACATGTCTCATTAAGCGCAAAATCTTACATCAATTCGCTGATGATACAAGGGTGTAAATGCGTTTGTATGCATCTAAGTTTCAACACCGTTCACTGCTTCAAGATCTATAAAGTATGCAATGAATTTTAATACAGTGAAACAACAATATGTAATTAAATTTGAGGTATATATTATTGCAGGCTTATTTATGTATTTAAAATATTAGATAATGCCTGATTGGGGAAGGAGTGTACAGATATAGGAAAGGCATCAAAGAAAGGACTTCAGAGAAAAAAAAAAGGGGGGGGGGGGCATGAAGAGGTTGCTGAAGAGCAAGTTTGAGAATGTTGATACATTTGAAAGCATGTGTGTAACTGTAAGCTACATTTCCATTGAATGTCATTTTATTCATGTAAACTGTTATTATAGTTACAGTATGATTCATGGATGAACAACTTCCCAGTGATCATGAAAAGTAAATCATTTTCAGCACACACACACACACACACACACACACACACACACACACACACACACACACACACACACACACACACACACCCTATATAACGCTGCTCTCCACCAACCACCAACTGTGGCTTCATTATGGACAAGGATCTTGACATGACACAGTGTCCTTATTTGACCAACTAGGGGAGAGAGAAGTGAGAGGGTGAGGGAGGAAATGTTTATTTCCTGACAGTTTCACACCGCAGGATGCACGCTGTTCGGGCTGCGGATATGGCTAGCTATCTGTCTTTAGGGTCATTGTCTGTGTCAAGTGGGTGTTCCTTTACCGTCTTTGAGGCTGCTTGTAGCACTTAGAGTGACAATCTGTACATTGTGTGCAAATCCCAGTGGAAATTAGTGCAGTAAGTGGTGTAAATACATAAATAAAGTCGATCGAACCATTTGAATAGCTGACCAAGCAACCAGCAGTGAAACTTGTGCAAGAGTAAAAGGAATCATGTTCAGTTACTGTATCACAAAATATCTTATTAAGATGGTTTTTAAAAATTAGAAATTAAAAGTAAAATTAGTATGGTACATTGGTATGGGGGTAACGTGTATGGTGCAGAAATACATGTGTAGCTGAGTTGGGATGGAATGGAGTACGTTTTACTACTTAATACTAGGATAGGGTGCTCAGTGGGTAAACATGAATACTGTCAAAATATACTGTCAAAGATATTGTCAAAACCATTTTTTTAATGTGGGAGGATGGATGGTTTGAAATGATATCGATAGATGCGCATTTTCCACCAGCACAAGAAGACAAGATGTAATTAATGACAGAGCGGTTTCTATATAGCACAGCATACTGGTAGTGTATGTTCCAATCACTTTCTCCCTGCAGGTTTTTCTCAGTCTGGTGTGGCATGGTAACAAGCTTGGTGTGGCATACTATGACCTGGACTGTCCGCAGGTCAGCTTCATGCCCGATAGCCCCGAGATGGACAACTTTACACTCCTGCAACAGAGCAAGTACACTGTTTTACTTTTAGGCTTTTCGAGATCCTGGTATTGTAGGTGAAGATTCTCAAAAACAGTCAGGTCCAGCGTAAATCCTTGGTCCACAGTCCTCATGGAGGTGGTATGAATGGACATTCCATTTATTCTGAAAACAACAACAAAACAACAAAAGCCAACTCTATTAGTACAGTGTATTAATAATAATAATAATAATAAAATAATAATAAATTTCATTTATATAGCGCACTTCTCAGAAACAGTGACTCATTGCGCTAACACACATCACTCATACAGACAAACACGTCAATCACATCACACAATACAAAGACACATCAGTTGAAAGCCTGTTGAAAAAGGTGGGTTTTCAGTCCAGATCTAAAAGCTGATAAAGATGGTTGTTGTCTCAGCCCCATAGGCAGAGAGTTCCAGAATGTAGGGGCGGCAAAACGGAAACATCGTTCACCATAAGTTTTCAGGTTTATCTTAGGGACCTTGAGTAGTTTGTCATTAGATGAGCGGAGGGTACGGGACGGAATGTAGGTGCAGAGTGAGGCAGACAGATAAGGCGGAAGAGTATCATCGAAATGACAGGAATTATTAGGGACACAGGAATTTTAGGGACATATTTGTTTGGTGTGATCATCACCCGCCTCACAACATTAGTTCCTCATTTAAGAGTTTCCATCAGCCTGAATTGCTGAGTCACTTACTCGTCATCCATTGTGTTTTCTTTATTTTCTTTTCCCATCATTCTGTTCTTCCTTTCTTTTTCTTCCTTTTTTTTCAGTTTTGAAAGAAGTTCAGCCCTCTTGTGTCATTCTCAGCTCCAAGCAGGACGAACGCTTGTTGAAAACATTGAGAAAAGCATGTAAGCTGTAATGTTACAGAGGAGATATGGAATACATTTATATTAAACTTTTAAAGACTGAATATTTGCTTCTTTCTTTTTTTTCTTTTTTTTTTTGCTTGGGAACATGACTGAAAATCAATGCTGCATACATAATTACTGGAGACTGATAGACTGATCAGTTGGTTGGTTGGTTGGCTGGCTGACTGACCGATTGACTGGCTGGGTGGCTGGCTGATTTTTTTTTGATTTTTTTTTTTTGGGGGGGGGGGGGGGTTTGGCATGGTTGTTTACTTTATTACCAATAAATGATTTTACAGTTTCAGAGGATGAGGACAAAGAAGAGGAGGATGAAAGTCATCTCCTCTTTCTACCTAGCAGTGATTTCTGTGAGTGTTCAGCTTTAAGTTAAACATTTATTGGCTATTTCAAATCTGTCCTGTAAAAAAAAAAAAAAAGTTTATATGTACAGTCAAACCTGTGTAAGGCGGTCACCCAAGGGACTGGACCAAACTGACCGCCTTAGACAGGTGGCCGGGTTGTCCAGGAAGGCATGTCAACAGCTAGCATGTCACCCAATGAATACTCTAGTGGTGCACGTGTTACGAGCTGACAACAGGGCTCGCCTAAAGCTCTCTATACACTTGAAAATACGTGTTTGGGGTCCTTTATATTTTTTTTTTTTATTGCACACCGTTTGATTTCAAACAAACAGATCAGCAGGTGATCGACTGACGATGCAACAAAGAAACAACAAGCTTCCTGCTGACAGCGGATTCACGCACATTAACACGTCGTCGTCTCAATCGGAAGCAATAGAAACGACAAACAGGGTGACAACACCTTCACGTATTCGTACACCTTGGAAGTTGATCGGTTTACAAACACAAAGCTGACTGCTTCCTACAGACCTCGTACTGATTGCAAAGCAATTAAAAGGATGCCGCTAACAGCCACCCCCTCGCCCCCACCAATCCCCCGGCTATTCACTCGGAGGGGGAGGCGCATGTCAGTGAGCCGCGGCGTGGCTAATCCTGGCTTGTCAAGCAGTTAGGCAGTCTGTATTGTCAGTTGAGAACAGTTGAGAACACAGCAGGGGCCCGAAGGCGGTCACTACACAACAAAGTGACTGCCCTGTACAGTGGTGAAAGGTCGTTTGGGACTGCCAAAATAGGTGGCACGACCGCGTTAGACAGTGACCTGGTTATACAGTGCATATATAGAGGGAAAACGCTCGGGGATCCTCTGGGGTGACCGAGTTAGACAGTGGCATGGCTTATACAGGTGACCGCCATGGCAGGTTCGACTGTAATACCCATTCATCAGCTGGAATGTGTCAACACTCAAAGACTGTTCAGCTATGGTTTCAGATGCTGTAAGGAAAAATAGACAAGTGGACAAAGATGTGTAAAGTTTTATGGCTATCGTGTAGCACCCACCTGTGCCCCTGTGGTGCCTGTGTATAGTGTATTGATGTATTCACTGAGATTGCTTTCAAATCTCATCATTGATGCATGGTTGGTTTTTCAGCTCTGGAAGTGAGCAAGAGGCGTATCCTGTCTTTGACCTTGCCAGCACTACCCAGCCATAGCACTGAAACAGAGCGTGTTCTCTACTTCTCCTCCATTCTGCCCCTTGACAACTTCTGTGTGGTAAAATTCAATAAGTTTTTTTTTGGGGGGGGGGGGGGGGGGGCAAGATAAGCAATAAATCCCTGACTATGATACGCCAATAGATTAGAGAATACTGTACATTGAGAAAATCCTGATAACTGTGAACCCTGCCAGATGCTTTTATAACTTGCCTCAGTGATAAAAAGAATTTTGTATGGAAATGAATTTGAAAAAGTTGATGGCCATTATAGCAACTTACAAAGGCTCACAGGTTTTCTGACTGTGCAATTTCTAAGTTTCACAGGAATTCATCCCTGAGTGACCTTTATGTGTAGATAGTAGATATTGAAACTGTAACTACGTGTCTATGTATACAGATCAAGGCCATTGGTGGACTTCTGAAATATCTTGACCAGGCCCGGGTTGGAGTTGAACTTGAAGATTCCAGTGTGAAGGTGCCGATCCTCGGTTTCCGGGTCTTCACTGTGTAAGATATTATGCAGTATGATGTTGTATGTTTGAGGTTTCCTATAGACAAGATATTTTGCAATATGATGTTGCATGTTTGAGGTTTCCTATAGACAGTCTCTCTCTCTCTCTCTCACTTGCACACACACACACACACACACACACACACACACACACACACATACACAGACACACACTCATACACACACACACACACACACACACACACACACACAGAGGCACGGATGCACACATGCATATGTACTTTGACAGACAAGGGAGGCAATACACCACCTTGTACGATTAAGCAGGGTTGTTTTTTTGTTTTTTCATCAGGGAAGACCAGGTCATCATTGACGATGCAACTTACAGGTGAAAACTAAATATACATGACTGTATTTCCTTGTCTGTAGTTGAAAGATGCATATTGATATGCGGTGGTCGTGGTGAATGTACTGGTGGTGGTGGTGGAGGAGGAAAAGAACAGCATGTGCTTTGCACACAATATAGCAGCTGTGACTGTGAAAGATAATGTATTACCTACTTGGATGTAACTCTGCCATTTGTAACCAATTTCCATCTTTAAAAGATCAAGTTTGTTGTTTTCTTTTCTTTCTTTCTTCTTTTTTTTTTTTTTTGGGGGGGGGGGGGGGGGTAGGGGGGTTGCTTGTTTTGTTTTGTTCTTATTTTTGTTTTTGTTGTCGTGTTAGTCCTAGGAACTATTGCGTCAAAGTTGCAGAGAGTGAATGAAAGCATTGTATACTGTGCACAGTGCTCTTCAGATCTTCCATAAAGAAGCACACCCATCTGTGTACAAGCTTGGGACTTCTAGCAGTACAAAGGAAGGGCTCAGTCTCTTTGGTAAGAAGTGATTTTCTAATCTGGTGCTGCATTTTAAGGCTTGAATGTCATAGTAGCATTTCGCAAGAGGCATCTTTCTCTGGTTGACCACAAACAGTGTCCCACTACGTCTGCTGTTTTTCTGCTAATTCAACAATTCCAACAGGCTAAGGACAAATCCGCTTATCATTGCTTTCAAAAATAGAGAGAACAAAAGAAAACCCAGCTCTTGTAATTTTCTCTGCTGCACTACACTGTTTCTTTCAACTTACATGTATTATTTTGTCTAATATTTTTCCAGGAATTTTAAACAGATGCAAGTCACAGATTGGGAGCAAAAGATTAAGGTTTGATGCTTGAATTGCTTTGTGATAAGGGCATAGAGGTGCTTTACAACTTCAAACAAATGATGTACCGGTACCACACAGAAATTTTTATTTTCTGTTTATCTACTGAAAAAGTAAAACTACTGTGTTTTACTATCATTGACTGTATAGAGATTTATTTATATATTTCACTTCTAGATGTGAGAGGGAATCCCGTATAAATTTTAAGATGGAAAGTCTGATGTTAGTTATATGCTTGTTGTTAATGTCAGAAATTAAAGGACATCTGTTATCTACAAATTAGTCCTAATTTTAGTTCAACAATGTCCTGTTTTTGCGTTTCTGTGTTCATCAGGGAAATGGATTTGATAAGCAATTGGGCCCCTCTTCCAGATGACAGTAGGTTTTGATGATTGCAGGTTGTGGTTTTTGCGGCCCCTGAAGAACCGGAAAATACTGCAGAATCGTCTGGACACAGTTGCCTTCTTCACTCAACCACGCAACATGGAGGCTCTTAATTCCTTACAGGGATGTCTGAAACAGATCAAGAATGTAGCTGTAAGTGCTAATTGCAGCGTCAGTGTTTATGCATAGTACTGGAGCAATATCTGTAACCCTCTATTGCACTACGCAGAGTTTCTCTCACTATACTTCTTCTCACTACATGTATATAAAATAAGAATATGCTGCAGCATCAGCAACTATAGGAGCCACTTCTTGAAGCTAAGGGTCAGAACCAGACTGCTTCAAGTTGTATCATCACTTGCTGGTCTTGTGCCTTGATCATTTTATTTGATGTAACATGACAGCCTGTTGTGTTGCATCAACTAAGGAGATGTTTTTGTGCTTGGGGAAAACTTTTGCTAAACATCCTTTGTGCTATGGGGTTAAAGACTGCTAATAAAAGAGGTACCTAGCATATACAAATTACAGAAATGTTGTTCATTTCAAGTGGTATGTGATGCATGACATACTGTCTACAGCGGATCTTGGCACGGATGATTGAGGCAGAGGCCGTGCCTGCTGACTGGATAGCGTTGTACAAGGTTTGCGTTTGTTACAAAGTTGAATACCTGGTACACTGTTTAATTGTTTGCATCAGCATTGTATTGTTTCACTGGCAAACAATCCATGGACTTGCCGATGGTGGTGTTGCCCACACGTACTGTAAGCACAGTGTTACTCTGAAATTGTTTGCATCCCATAGCAGTACATGTAGGTTTGTTGTTCTCCACCTCCTTGCACTGTTAGTATCATCTGGCCTAAGGTTTCAAGTGTCACTTATTTGCTACATGTAATTGAAAGTTTTAGGTCATGTGGATGCCAGAGAATCTTCTGTTAAAGATAGCACAGTCTTTTATTGCACGAATGATAATGTGTTGATAAATGCTTTCTGTCTTTGAATGCAGACTGTGTATCATGCTGTTTACATTGGGGACATCTGCCGAACTCAGGTTCAACCAGTTGAAATTTTCAAAATGGTGAGTTGTTTTCTCCAAAAAGCACTCTTTAATGGTGTTCACTGTTATGAGCACTTCCATAGAGGCAATTTAATTGAGATTAATTGATAAATATGTAAAGCTGTTCAATATTCAGTGTATTCCAAGCACGGTTATTGAAGATTGTCTTTTTTCTCCCTTTTTTTTTTTTTTTTTTTTTTTTTGGCACATATGTATGTGGAGTATGTATGTTTCATGTGTTGCATTTCTGCCCTGGTTGTTCGCACCTTTTGACATGAAGTTATTCACTGCTAGATCACCACATTTGCAGTGTTTCATTATATTTTCCCCCTTCAGATTGCAAGAAAGTTCATTGATGACCTGCACAAAATTGCAAATCTTCTCAGCAAAACAGTATGTAAGGCTTTTTGTGTGCCATGTGTGAGCTGCATTACTATTTCAGTGTTTCATACAAATTTTGATCAAAACTATGCTGTTAGTGATGAATTGACATGTAAGAAAGCTGTCACACACTAGGAGAGGCAACATACCCCAACCATTGTTTTGGCCTGGAGGTCAGTGACGTGTTAATTGTGATAAATTGTAATCTGTTTCATCACTGTCAATGAGTGTGCAAAATAAACAGTTTCAGCTATGGCAGTCACAACAGCTGTTCAACAAGCAGACCCACACACGCTCACCATAGGACAAAGCTGATCTTAAGAGTCCCCTTTACTTGGCTTGGGAACCAGTTATTGCAAGTGTACGACAAGAAGTACATGTACATTTGACTGTTTAGGGTGTTCATTTTGACAGGTGGACTTTGAAGCTTCTACCAGCCAGAACCATTTTGTGGTCAAAGCTGGCTTGGATGAGGTGCTGGATGAAAGTGAGTAATATTCAGGCGGTCTAGTGGTTGACTCTAGACATATTGTACGTGATACATGTACATGTATGTATTCTCTAACTTCAAGACTGTTTCCTCTGAGTGTCCCATCTTGGAGATCCTGTAGGGTAAGGAGCCTTCTGCTGATTTGAACCCCCTTGCCACTTGGTCTTCTCTGACAAAATTAATGCTCTCTCTCTCTCTCTCTCTCTCACACACACACACACACACACACACACACACACACACACACACACACACACACACATGTGATAACTTACTTTGTGGCTGATTTCTTTCTTCCTTTTTTTCAATTAGAGAAACGTCTGTACTATGGCCTGCCTGATCTGATGACGAAAGTGGCACGGGAAGAGCTTGCCCGTCTTGGGGACAACATCAAGGCTTGCAATGTCATCTACATGCCACAGGTAGAGATGCTGGGTTGTTTTGTTGTGTATTTTCAGTCCTGTTTTTTGTTGTAGGTGCATCTTTATTTTGCTATTGAATTGGTGTGTTAATAGTCATGGAGAGGAATTTCTTTTGCTCATACAATCTACATTAAACAATATACATTTTACAGATTGTCTTGGTAAGTACTTGAACTCTTGTCAGGGACACAAATGCAGCACTGTTTGTGTTTGTTGTATGCACAGATCTGTTACCTGTTGGCCATACCAAAAGGAGAAGGCATGGAGAATGAGAAGGACTTTGAGATACCAGGTCTTCAGTTCATGGTAAGACAACTAGCCAGCACCCCCTCGTTTCACTACTTACTACTACACTGCTTTAACTAAAATCCCACCCCTTTCGTGAAGTTCAGGTTGCTTTTCACAAGGAGAGCATGAGTGCTCATAAATTTTGCTGATGGAGGAAAGCCAGAGAACCTTGAGAGTTACTCCTGCTAAGTAGTGAGCAAGGATTTTTTTTTTTCACATTTGTCAGTTCTGTGCAGCATGCAATAAGATAAAATCAGCTTTATTTCTTCCGTTAGAAGATACTAGGAATCCGTGCTGTGGTGATGGCCCCACGGTAGTGCTATAAAACTCATGGATATGCAAATGTATTATGAAAGTTTTGGTAACTGCAATGTAATTCTATACTGACTTCGGTGTGTGCCAGTTTGAATCAAATGGTGTTCTGCATTACAAGTCAGCCCGCACTAAAGGTTTGAGTGTTACTGAATTTTGCTGTTTTTGCTTTGGTGTTTGTGTTAACCTTTACGCATCGGGACGCGAACCGGCTTGCGTCACTCTCAACAGCCGTAGGCACCGAGCCGCGAACCAATTCGCGTCATCCTAAACGTCCAGCAGCTGCATGCGCGTCAGCAGGGAAGTAGGTCACTGGCCAAGCTCGCGATGTCAAAGAGTTAATCTTGGTACTAGTGGTAGTGCTGAGCCCAGAATATTCTGGACTACCTCAGTGACTTTTTCAACACAAAACGAATAATTCAGTAAGACCAGGGTAAATGATCTTTGCCATTGCTTTAAGTTTGCAGGTGTTTTGGGGTTTTTTGTTTGTGAAAGTGTTCTGTTCGTGGATTGTTGTTGCTGCAATTGTTTTGTACTGTGTGGAAAAATGGACAGTTTTAAACAATATTGTAATAAAGATGTCTTGAATTAGGTTGAAAGTCTTGCATCTGCTGTCTTTATTTTACTGTTCCTGATTCAGTTTTGTTATTGTTTTTTATTTAATTTGTTGTTTTGTTTTGTTTTTTATTTGTTGTTTTGTTTGTTTTTTGGGGGGAGGGGGGATGGAGATATGTATATGTGTATGTACCTGTGACAAGTGTGTTAATGACTTGTGTTTTCAACTTTCAGAACTGGACAACATGCTTGGGGATACTTTGTGTGACATCAAAGGTCAGTACAAGGTATACCATCAATAATAAATTTGAATGTGGAATTTTATCCTGCTTTTCCATTCAGTCATTTTTGTTTTCCATTCCTCTTTGCACCTCCAACCCCATAGCCCCCCCCCCCCCTTCCCATCCTAACCCCCTGTCAGTTTAATAGCATTAAGTCTTAACTCAATTCCTACCAAATATGTATGGGGTTGTTCACCAGCTGCCTCACGTCCGTGCCGGCTGACTACTGTTACCGTGCTTTCCAGATATAGAAACCAGCATCATGCATCGTCTGCAGAACACCATCATTGAACACTCAGCTGTGCTGCTTGATGTCATGGAATATGCTGCAGAGCTGGACTGGTCAGTCACACCTGTCTACCTGTGCTTTACGTCATGTCTATTTATTTGTTTTAGGGACAGTTTTTTCCTCAGTGCCCTAACTTTGTTATCACCTTCCTGTGTAGGAAAAGGACATCAAACTCCAAAAGAATGAACAGCCAGCTTCATTTTCAATAGAGCAGATTTTATTACAGTTAACTAAGACATCATTGATTATTTTGTGGTTTTAGTAATGTGTAGGACGTATGTCACTGGCATTCTACAACAGCTCATGTGCACCCACTGAGTCAAGGGGAAGTAATCAATAACTCTCCGTCTAGTGACTCTAACTGCCACTTGAGCTGTAGTTCAAATCCGCATTGTGAAATACTCATTGGTCAAGAAATGAAAAAAAGCAATTTCTATATAAAAATTCCATAATTTTTTTCATGATATTGGGCATCTCACATTGCATGTACATGGTACAACACATTCAGAAATTATGTTCATGCTTGGTGTCAATCTTTTATTTCAGCTTGATGGCACTTGCTTCATGTGCTCAGGAGTTCGGATACATCTGCCCAGAGCTTACAGAGGACAGCATCATTGATGTAAAGAAGGGAAGGTATGGGCAAAGTTTATTGGAATGGCATATTTTTTATCATTTGGTTTTTTAACCATTCAGTTCATGGGAAACCAGAACTGTTTCAAGCCTCTGGGGTGAGCGGTGGTAAATGGGTCGCATTTCCAGCCATAACAGGTATGTTAACATTTGTCCCAGTGAATAGTTGGTTCAACCCCACATCAGGCTGTGGTATCGTATGTGATGCTGACTTTTTCCGGGCTCCCAGGCTGCTCAATTGAGGTAGTGTATCTCTTCAAGGTCTTCGGCTTTCCCCCCATACCCCCACCTCACCTCAAAGCAAAAAAATCTGAAACAGGTATTTGAATGGTGATGCATTGTGATGATGTATGTACGCTAGGGGAAGCAACACAAATATCCCTAAAAGGAACAAATATCTTCAAAGGGATGCTAGTGGGAGAATAACCTTTTGACCGAGGGTTTACCTCTTGCACATTGTCTGCGTAGTTAGGCTAGTGTGTAATTAGCCTTCTTTCAGTGAGACCTTCATTCCAGGCATCCACTGCAGGAGCTGTGTTGCAGCCCCTTCATTCCCAATGACGTCCAGTCTGGTGGTGCACATCCCAAGGTGAAGATTCTGACCGGTCCCAATGCTTGTGGCAAAAGTGTTTACCTCAAACAGGTAGGTGAGAAGTGATCAGTTATACTGACCATTCAGATGGTTTTAGTGCGAGTCTCAAATTTGTTGTTGGCAGAATTCCTTTGCTGAACACTCTCAGGGTCATCCAGTCAGACGAGACGGTTGCATGTCAGTGACTGTTTTGAAGCATCCACTACATTGGCAGTCACACTCTGATGTTGGAGGATTGAGACTGTTTAATAGAAACTGGAAGTTTATACCTAAACACATTAACAGTGCCAGCATTGTGCAGTAACCTCTCAGTTCTGCCAGAGCCGACTATGACAAGATTTGTTTTGCAAGATGCACCAGCATGCTTATATACAGTATGGTTGCTTGATCTGAAGACACTGTAATGGATTATAGTGGAATGTGTTTGCAGGTGGCCCTGATAGTATACATGGCCCACATTGGGAGCTTTGTGCCTGCTGAGAGTGCTGTTGTTGGTCAGGTGGACAGGATCTTCTCACGCATCAAGTCACTGGAGAGTGTCTCTGTGGGACTGTCCACATTCATGCTTGACATCAACCAGGTGCGATATACAGAAGCTTACTGTGCTTCAAATTACTTCAAAACACCACACGTGTACTGAGACAGACGCTCATTCACACACACACACACACACACACACACACACACACACACACACACACACACACACACACACACACGTGTATTAACAGCACACAGTTAAACTTCAGCTCAGTTGTGTATTTCTGTTGTTGCTTGTTTGTTTTTGTTGTTTTTCTGGGGGTTTTTCCCTGTCTTCTGAAAATCTGTTGCTTAAAGGAACTGAGAGAAAAACTTGGATAACCCAAGAGCTGATGCTGTCTCTTGTGTGAAAGAGTCCATCAGTGTTGACTGTTGCAGATGGCAGATGCACTGAACAATGCCACTTCACAGTCCCTTGTCCTTGTCGATGAATTTGGAAAAGGAACAGAAACTGTAAGTCTTCCGGTCACATCTGTTAAGGCCTTGAGCATTTTCAGCATCTAATCACTGTAACTATAAAACATAAAAACACTGTTAGTGTTTTTGGCAAACCTTGTAGTGCTACATGATTATTATTGTACTTACAGAGTTTTACAACGACACAGGTGATAAATACATGCAATATCAGCAGAAACAGAAGCAGATTCGTCTGCCTGTTATGTAATACATAAATTGAAAGTTAGGATCTTTGATGGCGATGATTAGATTGAGGAAAGGAATCCATCTCATAAAAACTGAACTAGTCTGGGATGACATAAAAATGAGTGTGTAACCAGATTTCCACTGGTGTTTTAGGTGGATGGACTGTCCTTGCTGTGTGCCTCACTTCGTCACTGGCTGAAGAAAGGTGCGTCGTGTCCTCACATTGTTGTGTCCACTCACTTCCACAGTCTTGTCCAGCAGCCTGTCTTACCAGCTTCACCTCTTCTAGAGTTCTCTGTGAGTTCAGATTCCAAGGCAGTTCCTAATTGAGCCTGAACAAGTCATGCACCTGATCAGCATTCATAAATTGTACAGACTGCAACTAAAGTGTTAGCATCCAAAGGCTGTCAGCAAGAGAGATTTACCCGTTACATAAAAAAGTTAAATAAAGAATTTATTTTTCATAAACTTATGTGTTGGTGTTTTAAAACTATACTAGTGTATACTTGGAGCATTACCCGTATTGATACTTGACTGGCAGCTTGAAGGGAAAGTGTGTGTGTAAGGGGGGGGGGGGGGAGGCAGGGGGGTGCTAGAGGGAGGGAGAGGCATTAAATTAGTGACGGCAGGGTGTTTTGCACTTTAGCCTTCACGCTGCTGGCTCCCTCAGAAGTTGAATTGACTGGGTGTTGTGTCTCAGACTATGGAGACCCTTCAGGAGGAGGGCGAGTTGGTGTTCTTGTTTCATCTCACTCAGGGACACACGAGCTCCAGCTATGCTGCACACACCGCATTGAAGGCAGGCTTGCCGCCAGACATCATACAGCGAGGCAAAGAGGTACATGTAATATGCTCGTTCGGGTGGCTAGGAGTTGGTGCAATTTTTAACTCCCACTGGAGCTCCTTTTCAAATTCGTGATCTTCTCATACCACCAGGCTTGAACTCGTTGGATGTGAGCCATCCAACATTTTTCTTCCAATCTCAGGACAGTACAAAGTGACATTCCAACATCAGTGCACTAGGAAGTGATCTCTGAGGTTCTGTTAGGGTTGACAAGTTATAAAATGAGAAGCCAACATGTGACAAATGAAAGTGGGAGACTCGTTCATAAACTGGTCAGCTTCATATGTTGACATGTGTGAGAAATAAGAAAAGAACACAGTTGGCTGCTTAGTAAACTGTTACAACATGCGCCACCACTTTTGTGCAGGTTTCGAACCTCCTCTGCCAAGGTAAACCTGTTCACCCTGTGGATGACAGAGGCACAGAAACACAACTGAGAAGGTAATTTCAGTGTCTCTAGCAAGGCCTTGTCTCAGCTAAGACTTTAGGTACTTTTTCTTGGTTCTTTATCTTCAGCTGAAATTTCTGAAGCCCACCCTGAAGGCCTGAGTTGTAAATTTGCTAGGGAGTTCCAGGATCTACGTAGATTTCTCACAGTTGATACACCACCAGGTAAATGAGTAGTCTTATATCAGAAAAAAACAAAACAACCAACAACAAAAAAAAACAACAACAAAAAAGGACTCAAAATATGCCCAGAAAATGACTGTGAAAACAAAAAGGTTTTTTGATGGTCCAAAGTTGAACTGAATAGGCTTTGGAGACAACTAATGAATACAGGGAGCTACCTATTTGCCAGGAGCACTTGCCAGTGTGAAGTAAATTATTCAAAGGTGTGATTTAAGGAGGAAAACAAGACAACATAAGTAAAAAATAAGAGCCAGTATACAGACAAGCATGTGGGGTGTAGAATTAATTTCTGTGCAAGTGCATTTCTGGGGATTTTGTGTGTGTGTGTGTGTGTGAGAGAGAGAGAGAGAGAAAAAAAAAAAAACACCACACAGCGATTTGTTACCTTTGTTTTATTTCCCCAGATGTGAAAAGATTGTGCAGAGGTTCCTGCAGCTCGACCTGGACAAGGACGATGTGAAAGGCTTTCTTCAAAACTTTGTGCTGCCAGTCAGCAAGGGGCAGACAGTGGGTTTACCAGAAAACAATTGATACAAAATGACACTGGTATAACCGTGGGCCATAAACAGACCACTCTAGTGTGAACTAGGCTGATTTGGTTAATTTGTTTCACCCCTTCAACAGCAGGAAAGTATATACTTGTCAAGTATGGTTGCTCTGTTGAAAGCTTGCTCTTACGTGCTTTGTTTGAAAAGTCGTTTTGTAGTGTTTCACTGGGTGATAGATGTTTGTGTGTTTTACCTCATACTGGCACTGTACAGTGACTGGTGTGCGTTGATTATTTTGTTTCCATTTGTCCTTATGTATGGTAAAGGTAAATAAAAGACCTGCGTTGATATCCTTGCTTTGTGTTATTGTGTATTTAGTAGTTCTGGGCTGAATGGGTAATTGAAACTCATATTTGTTCAACTGGTGGGTGTGTTTGTGTGTGTGTGAGGGGAGGGGGGGGGGGGCAGTTGGTTGTGGACTGATAACCATGATCCTGATAATGAACATTATTTGCATAGATATATTGCTGTTTAGTTTATTGTGTCCTTCCACACATACTAACACGAACACTTTGCAAATCAACTACATTTCACAAACGGAAATGGATCAGATAGCGTAGGAAGATATCCTACAACCACACAGCTTGCACAAACATTTTATTGACATTGTACTCGTCTATTGGAAAAGCAGAGATCATGTGCATCATGTGTGCTCTACTGTCAGTTGGACATTGGTGACTGAGTCAACAGCTGCTTCCAGCAGTAGATACACAGCTCTGTTAGCTTATTGATTTATTGGCTCTCAGTTTACAAAACTCATATTAACCAGAATCCTGCCCGGTACATCAACAGCAGAACATCTGCTAGTAATGATTTTATGTGCACACCAGATGTCCTGTAATAAATCACCCAGCCCAGCCTGAATACCCCAACAAAGCACAACACAGCACATGACAAATATCAATACTGGCAAAGATGAGCAGCAGTTTATTAACTAATACCCATTAACACAAATCCACTGACCAGTTGGCTTCAAGTCACGGGTGCGTAAACACACAGTAAAACATCACACCTGGAAGTAAGCTTTGCCTGTCATGCTGATGTCCCTTGGTTGCTTAAACTTGTCCGCTGGATCTGGTTCCAACGATGCGTCTTACCAAGCTTGCAGTGCAGTTCAAGCCACTCCACAGATCTCACCGCACGGTATGCATGCTCATGTACACTTGAATTCCTAGCCCATCAATGTAAATATGTTGTGTTTGTCTGTGCAAGTGTGTATGACAGGGAGTAGTGATTTGTTTGGTGCTGTTTTTCCAGCCAGTGCGTTTGTTTTTGTTTTTGCTTGTTTGTTTGTTTGAATTTGTTGTTTGTTTTTGTTTTTTTCGTTGGGGGGGGGGGGGGGGATATAATAATAGTCATATAGTGAGTTTTCTTTGCCTCAGTTATACTGCCATAAATGTAGTAACGGCCAGCTTTTGCAGCTATACTGTACGATGCCTTGGATTACCGACACCATAGAAACGTGTTTTACAGTGAAAACTTACACAGATGTAAAATACGATTGCACTGCGAGAAATGCACGCAACTGGTTGCGGATTTGCGTCGTAGTCAACGCGTGGTGTAGATTTGCGTCGTCTGCTAGCGCTAAAGCAGATCCGCAAACCCAAAACGTGTAAATAATTTTTGTTCATCAAATATCCCCATAAACACATATAACTGCGAGAATATCACCAATTGTGTAAACTTTAATTGCATTCTTGTGTGAAATGTGTTTTATTGTATTTTGTATACGTATGTGATGACTTACGACGAATTGCAAAGCGACAGGGATTTGCTGCGGTAGTGGGCTGCTAATGAAGGTGAAGGTTGGAGATCGGATGAGGAAATTTTGTGTGGAACATCGTGTGAAACCATGACAGTAAGATGAAATTGCCAACTATGCTTGGAAAGAAGCGGAAGAGAATTATAGGGAACATAGTGTGGTCAAAAAGAAGTTACAATAAGGATGGAGCCAGCGTAAGTCTTTACTCGATTTTTGTTGAAATTGATCTGTTTGCTTTATCGCTCTGGCAAGACTCAACCGGATCTGCCACCTGCTGTTGACAACTGTTGTGACTTGTGCTTTGTGGTGTTTGCATAAACTTTTGTCTAACGTAAGGAGCAAGGTATTTATTTGTAAAACTGAACAGCTTTTGTCTCTTGTAATCTGCTGTTTGAATGAAGATTTTCCATAGTCTAGTGTGTAGGTGGAGTTGGCTTGCTACCATGGCAAACTCCCACCCTAGTTTCTGTTTTCAGTAAGCCAAAACTGTTAGTATGATCCATCATTCATTTTTCAGTTAAAAGTAGACTCATCTCAGTTTCATCTTTGTTTTGAGTGGGCCTTTTTTTCAATAGTTCCTGTGTTGAAAGTCTTTAAAGTCTGACTTAATCACACTAACTCCCAAAGAAACAATCACTGCTGCGGTCAACCTTAGGTTGCCACGTTTGTTATGATTTTATTGGTTTACTTTGAATGGCCTCTTGAAATTCGCCCCTGAATAAGTACCGCTACTAGCCTTGCAGTGGAACTGGTAACCTGAAAACATTCACCTATTAACCACCGACCTTTCTAGTGTCACTGTGTGTCGTCTCATGAAAATTCTTTAGGGCAGTTTCTTGGCCTTCTTACTGGATCTTCTTTCTAACACAGCAATTAAAAATTACATGACTATGGCTCCTTGCTATGCATACATATATGTATAATATATGTACATGTCTAATATACACAGGTTACCGGTAAAATATTACTGTCTGTGACTGTGTTGAGATAGCCATCTGTTGCTAGGTCATCACCAAACCCCAAGTGCTAATTAACACAAACTTAACGTTGAGAACAGACAAGGACAGACATCATTGGACAGTAGCTGAGTAAGGTCATGGATGGTGAATGTTGTGACATAACCATCCGTAGTTTGATACTATGTTTAGCACAAGCTTTTGCATTGTCATTTATTTGTTTCTGATGATGTGACTGACCAGGATGACAGAAGCTTTGTAAGTATTAAAGAGGTGAAACACACAGAGGGGTTCTGTTTGGTCTTATTTGGTCCCCCTTGGATAATCACTGCAATACTGTTAGTATTACCATTCATACTATAATGGTAGGCATAAATTTTGCATTTTATTTTTGGCTTTGGTCATTAGGATTTAGGAATAGGAAAAAACACAGACATGAAAAAAAAAAATCATGCACAGGATGTACAGTGTGCTCATTAAGTTCAAAGTTTAATGTCTCATTCATAGCGTTAATTATCAGATACCCAACCATTTATTTTCTTCTTCTTTCTTTTTGTTATAACTAAAAAAGGAATTGTTCAGGTTTGGTTGATATGCAGTACATGTACCTGTAATACTTTTTATTAGCGTCTGGTGTAATATTTTAAGTTTCCAGTCTGTAAACACCTGTAATGTATGTATCTCTGGTAAAGTTCTGCAAATTGTAGACCTGAAAGTGCAAGTTTAGTAGAAAAAGTACATTCTTGCATTGCAACATTTGTCTGTCATAACGACTCACATCAAAAAGAGATACATGTAAGAAAACACTTGGATTAAAATCAGAAAACATAACATCTGTTAAAAAGTACATGTACTGGCAAGTACAGTGAAGATTCACACTATTTTTTATTTCATAGCTTTTTGTGTTGGTGTTTTTGTGTTTCTGTTTTTGTAGGTAGGGACACTTAGTTGCTTGGGATTGGCAAGTTGATACGGCTTTCTTGACAATCACTGATTTGACTTTGGGGGCTCACAATTAAACATTTGAAGCTGTCCATACTGCGGTTGAACTGTGGAGTGCGGACACGCCCTGGTTAACAATGATTTTGGTATGGCGACAATGTTTGTTCTGTGGGAGATCAAACTGCTTGTGTTTTAGTTACAGTACGAGGCTTGAGTTGTGCTGTTGGACTGCTAATATTCTGAAGCTTGCGTTGCACTCCTAACTTTCAGATCCTTGTATGAATTTATGTGTCTTGCACACAGCCACAGAGGTTAAACTGTACATGGGCTACTGCTAGTGTAGTACTACTTCAGTAGCACTCCCAGGCGCAGACTTTCCAATTGCTCGCTTTTTTTCGGTTTTCAAACTCACCCCTCTCTTGCCTAGTACTGTCATTTCCATTCTGTCCATACAACTGAGACATTATGATATGACGCAACATTTTTATTGAAGTACAATATGTGTGTACCACTGTTACATTCTTGGCACTGCAGTTTATGGCAACTGCAGTTTGGTTACGTCACCAGTAACACTGGGGTGTACAGTGCACTTGTGTGATTCAAACAGGTCACCATCAGTATGAAAACAACACACAAGAAGGCCATACATTGCATTTTCCTATCATTTACAAATACTGTTAAGAACGAAATTGATGCAGGCGGATGATACTCTGCTGCTTTACCACTAATTACCAGTAATGTTGTTCATTATGTACCAATAATGATGTTTGAGACAGATAATGTTTGTCGTAGTCCATGTTTATTTATGGCCCAAGTTTGTTTATTTTGTACCAGATGGTGATCTGAAGTGATATATGACATTTACATTACATGTAGTACCATTATACTGATGGTAAGCTGAAATGATATGGCACATGAAGTTTGTTTTTTGGGAATTGTATGTGGTCTTTTGAGTGTAAAATTATGAAAGTAAAACATTTGTAGGACTAGCAGGAGCAGATTTAAATAGCTGTCCATTCTGGTCAGATGCTTATTTTGATCATTCACTATGTTCTTGACTCTTGTCTAAAGGTATGGGCTGTATTAGTCTGGGAAAAGGCTAGTTTAAGTCAGCTCTTTTTTTTCTTTTCTTTTTTAATTTGATAAGGACATTTGGTTTGTTTGTATATAGAACATGTATACAGCCACAAACTGGTTCTGAGTGCTACAGTTAGACCACGACCAGTAATGGAATTCAGCAAGTGTGCTTTTCATTTTGTGGTGGAAACAGCTGTCTTGTTATAGCTGTGTTCATGTAAGGGTTTCATTCCCACAGAATATGTAAATGTTATGATGTGTTTCAGTTGGTTGGAGTAAAACACTGGTGGTGGTGTGTGATCTCAGAGCTGATTTGCTTGCTGGGGGAAGTGTGGTCTTGACCAGAGTGTCTGAGAAACAAATAACTATAAGTGAATAACACGGCAGCCTTTGTGGGTAGCTTTGAGAGGGTGTTTCCTACAAACTTACTAACTTCCAGCACACTGACTAGCCTTGCATGTATAACACATGATATGGATGCTGTAGGTGACACTTAAGTGTGGTGTATAATACACAGTTTGTATTACACTTTTGCTGCTGTTCGTATACTTTCTCCATTTGCGAACATGTAACCAGGGTCCATACAGGTCATGGAATCCTGGAAAAGTCATGGAATTTGAAAATAGCTTTTCCAGGCCTGGAAAAGTTATGAAATTACCTCAAGAGTCATTAAAAAGTCATGGAATTTCAGAATTTTATGGAAGCCATATATTGAGCCAGGCAATGAGACGGTCAGTTTGGTGATTACTCACTGGACTGTTCGCCAAAAATACCAACAAAGTACCTTCCCATAAGGCTAATGACAAACTCTGAACATTGGTCTTGCTGACTGCGATAACTTGGATGAGCTCCGAATTTCTACCCTCACGTGTGTCAGTGTGAAAGAGGGAGGGGAAGTTGTCATGGAAAACAGGAGAGTTGGCCTGAAAACGAAATGGAAAAGTCATGAATTTTTGAGGCTCTGAACCTGTATGAACCCTGTACAGTAACTGTGTGGTGCATGTATAGGTTTAAGAATCCCATGCATTTTGAGACCTGTACCAGTAATTATGTTTGCGCAGGTCATCAGCACGGTGGTGTCAGTTTTTAACAGCATGCAAAGGTTACAAAATGATACTTGAACTCAGGCTCTGTAGGGAACTTTAGAGTATAAGAGACCGCCACATGAGAATGTCTGTAGGAATTAACCCCGTCAATTAAAAAACGAGGAAAAGGAGCGGAAAATTGGTAAAGCTGTCTGCCATTGGCCAGTGAATATCAGGATAATAGTAATGATATATATAGATTATATTAATACCCGGTAATAATTTTATGACAACAGTTTGTTTCTTCAGTAGGGAAATGTGCTTGTGCGGCTGCACACAGCTGCACACCTGTATATATATGAAATGTCTGGGAAAAACATGTGGTTTTTACTCCCCCTCAAATATACCATCACATAGGATGATCAAAGCATGGAATCTGGCTGGGTAACAGATGGGATAGAACTTGATTTGGTGTCAGCGGCGCACTGATAAATAATCATTTCTCTTCAATGCCTGGTCATGCAATGCGCAAATGCTGACTGTTGAATAGTCTTCATACAATTTGCTGTTCACATGTTGGTGCGTTGTTTTCTTTCTTTTTTTAATGCTATGCAAACTGCTTGTGCCGCTTTATCAAAGGGAGGGTTTGTACTTACAAGAGAATATTACTTATTAGTGACTTGTTTGCTTAGATGTACGGTGATTCAGGGTCTGGTACATACATGTATGTTTACGTGTATGTATAATATTTTGTAGTTCAGATGAGGTTTCGCATGGAGTGGGTAGGGGTTAGGTTGCCATCGTTTTGTTGTGTGATGTGAAGTGCATTTATGGATGATGTCACTATTCACCAACCATCTATCGACTACCGCCTCTTAATTCTCTGCTTTTAAAAAACATGCTTAGCTTTTTCTGTTACATGTGTGCATTCATAACATATATGTTTTGTATACATGTGTGTCTGCATTCTCTGGCTCAGTGTATTCTCCCAACCAGCTGCTTCTTGTATGCCTTTATTTAAGGTAAACTGTTATCTCCAAATGAAGAACGTGTATTTTGATTGTGTGTGTTTTTCAGACATCAGGCATCGGCCAGGCTAGCACATACCATGCTCTTGTGGTCATTTTTCTCGAGTTCT
Source organism: Batillaria attramentaria (assembly GCA_018292915.2). Classification (NCBI taxonomy): domain Eukaryota; kingdom Metazoa; phylum Mollusca; class Gastropoda; family Batillariidae; genus Batillaria; species Batillaria attramentaria. Next base: position 1,629,677 of record JACVVK020000033.1, read on the forward strand.
TTGCTTGGGGACTACTCACCAGCCCCATCATCACTGTAAGTAGACCATAAGAAGTGTTTTTGTTATTGTTGTTTTTTAATAATAAGCCAAGAGTAAAAACTGACACAAAAGAGATTGTCCAATGTACATGTATAAGTAGAGCACGATTGAAAACAGGCCAGGGGCGAGTTCTTTCATGGAGCTCAGGTGCGTTAACCCCTGAACTGACTTTCTGTTGAGGGTATCCCCAAGTTTGCCTTTTTGGCTCCCTTGTGTAACAGTGGGAGTCTATGTTTTAACCCTCCGTCGTCTGTCTGTCTGTCTGTGTGTGTGTGTGTGTGTGTGTGTGTGTGTGTGTGTCCAGAAAACTTTAACGTTGTCATTTTCTCAGAATCTACAAACAGCAGGGACACCAAACTTGGCATGCTGATAGACAACCGCAAGACCTTTCAAAACATATCATTTTGAATGACCTTGACTCAAGGTCAAGGTCACTAAAGCTCTCTGTTTGAAAATTTTACATTGGCATTTTCTCGTAATCTACAAACACCAGAGGTTTTAGACTTTGTATGATGATAGACATCCATAAGAACTTTACAGATATACATGTGTTCAGTGGCCTTGTGTCAAGGTCAAGGCCGTACAAGCTATTTTTGTGAAACCTTAACATTGGCATTTTCTCAGAAACAACAAACAGCAGAGGTGCCAAACCTGGCGTGCTGATAGACAGTGATAAGACCTATGCACACATACCATCTTAAATGACCTTGACTCAAGGTCAAGGTCATTAAAACAGTCTGTTGGGAAATTTTACATTTGCATTTTCTCAGAATCTAGAAGGATCAGAAGCCTCAAACTATGTGTGATGATTGTCATTGGCAGCACCTTTACAGACATACCTGTGTTCAGTGACTTTTAGTCAAGGTCAAGGCCATGCAAGCCTTTTTTTGGAAACTTTAACCTTGGCATTTTGTCCATAACAACAAACAGTAGTGGCACCAAACGAGGCATGATGATAGACAGCAATGAGACCTACCTTTCTGAATGACCTTGACTGAAGGTCAAGGTCATTAAAGCTGTCTGTTATGATTTTTAACATTACTGTTTTCGGGGGAACTACAAATACTAGAGGCATCGAACTTGGCATGATAATAGACATTGATGAGATCTCATTTGAATGACCTTGACCAAAGGTCAAGGCCATACAAACTGTTTCGGGGAAAATTGTAATCTTGCCAAGGACTCAGAGCGCCAGAGACACTTTACTTGGCATGATAATGGATAGTAATAAGAGCTTTACATACATACTCTTGTGAATGACCTTGACCTGTGTCACAAGGGAGCCGTGGAGGCTTCTGCCTTTCTAGTTAGGGAATGTATTTAGCATGCTTCAATCAAATATTCTGCTCCCCACAATCATGAAAACATTTCTCACTGAATAATGTCATCAGCACTAAACAGCACGCCTCAGTAGCGTTCATGGAAGAGGTTGCATGCCTACCTCTTTCACAGGCCTATGTATGCATGTGGAAACAGTCCACTGCAATATATTCTTAGCTTAGACAAAGCTTAGAGTTCACTGGCTGCCACCAGTAATGGACATAGATAAAATTAAAAGCATACACAGTGATTGCGCTTTGTCATGATTTGGCTGATTGTCATTGGTATGGTGCTGATACAAAGCAGATCTACACAGCTGGTCTGTTACTGAACTCGCAAGCAAGTCATCAGCTCTAATGTGCCTGTTACTACATGTACAGTTAGTCACTGACACAGTCTGTGGCCAGCAGAGAGTGAAGGCTGAAGACAGTCAACCAGAACATCACTTTGCCATGCTTTCAGTGTATTAAGTGTGACTGCTTGTTTTTCAGGTGCTCAATGAGGCGTTTCCAAAGCACTATTTCTTGATGAATGGTCTGATTCAGGGGGTCAAGGTAAGACAGTGCCTGGTACTACAGTCTTCCACAGAAAATAATTCGTATTTTCAGAAATACCAAGACCATGTCCATTTTTTTATTTTTTTTTTTGGTTGTTGTTTGTGTGTGTGTGTGTGTGTGTGTGTGTGTGTGTGTGTGTGTGTGTGTGTGTGTGTGTGTTAAGTTGTTGTGAAAGAACATCTTTTCCTCGAAACAGTTGTACATGTGGCTGGAGCCTACATCAGTTTGTATCATGCTGTACCGACCTCCAGTAACCTCAGGCCAGTTTCTTTTCACTTAGCTGATTATCACCATATGACAATTAAGAGATATTTTCCAAGTGAACAAGTGAGTAATGTTGATGGCTTCATGGACCTGTCGTTTTGTTTTTCAGGGACTGTTGTCATTCCTGAGTGCACCACTGATAGGAGCGCTGTCAGATGTGTGGGGACGCAAGCCGTTCCTCTTGTTGACTGTTACTTTCACCTGTGCCCCCATCCCTCTTATGCACATCAGTGTATGGTGAGGCAGTCCTGTTAACCCAATCACTCATACAGTGCTCCTCTTTGCTCTCGAATCATGAAAGTGAATTTCTCCATAAAAAGCCTAGATGTCGCAGGGTTAAATTTCTTGGAGAATTGATAAACACAAAACTGTCTGTGGGTATGGTCTAACTGTACTTTCGTATGGAGGAGTAGGGCATATGAGTGAATATTCCATGTACATGAGGGTGCCACAGAAATTCCTTGTGGTTCAAAGTACAAGAATGAGACTTTCTGTCAACACTATGACATTTTGAGGGCGTCAGCATGCTGATAGTACAAGGGTAGTGCACATATCACACAGAGGAAACAATTTTTACAGATCGAGCATTTTTTTAATAGTGAAAATATGAAATACCAGTGATATACACAGAGAAAGGTTAGACTGGCAGTGCTATTGCACTCTCCATTATACCATGGGTCTTTCTGTTGCAGGTGGTACTTTGCCATGCTGTCTATCTCAGGGATTTTCTCTGTGACATTCAGCGTGGTGTTTGCCTTTGTGGCTGATGTTACCACAGATGAGGATCGCAGTGCTGCCTATGGTCTGGTAGGTCATAGAATAATGAATTTTTGTTGTAAGATGACATTTTCTGTGTGAACCTTGGCCACTTTGGCTACCAGTTTGTCTGCCATTTAATGTTGATATTATTGCATGTATTTTGTGATAATAAAGAGCAAAATTTTGTGTAGCATCTTTTTCAATTTTGGTAAGATACCTACACATTTATTTTTGCACATAATTTGCTTCCATTAGGCAGAATTCTGGTTGTGTTGTAATGGAACATTTCAGTTTATGGTAAGTTATGTAAGATAAAGTCATGTTATCTTTTATTTTTTCTCATGCAAAGTGTCTGCCTTGGAGCACTTGACTTGATAGCACTTTGGTAACTCTCACCTGGTTGTCACTCTTGGCCGTACTCATAATGTGATTTTAACCGTGTGTATTGTATCCATTTTCAAAGGTATCAGCAACATTTGCGGCCAGCTTGGTGACAAGCCCGGCACTGGGGGCGTACCTGCAGGACATGTACAGCGAAACGGTTGTCATCTGGATCGCAACCGCTGTTGCCCTGCTCGATGTTCTCTTCATCATGGTGGCTGTACCGGAGTCCTTGCCAGAGAAACTGCGGCCGGCCAGTTGGGGATCCGCCATTTCTTGGGAGAAGGCTGATCCTTTTGGGGTAAGTGTTAGATGTGGGTAATTTGAACGGGATGGTGCATGATTGAGAAATAGTTCAGTGTTGGAAGGTCTTCAGTAGAGGTGGCAAAATCTTTTGTAGGCTTTCCAAAGTAGAGGTTGCAAATGTGATCGCATTTTTTTTTTTCCCCACACATGTTGTTGTTTTTTGTTGGTAGCCCTGGGGTTTTCAGAGAGGCTCTAATACTTACTGTGACCAATGTTTTCCAGTGGTTGCAGTTCAGCCAGGTTTCTGCAGAAATGAAATCAGGTTTTGGATGGATTCTTCATTTTCTTGACAAAACATGTAGTGACATACCAGGTAGCTGACAAAAAATTTTAACCATGGAACTAATGTTGCTGATGTTCTCATACCCAGATTGCTGTTGCTTCTCAGATTAATGTTGAAACTGTCTGTGTGTTTCAGGCTCTCAGGAAAGTTAGTCAGGATCAGCTGATTTTGCTGCTTTGTACGGCTGTCTTTCTAAGCTATCTCCCTGAAGCTGGGGAGTACTCATCTATATTTCTCTACCTAAGATTGGTAAGTTGAAACACCTATCAAATGTTGTCATCATGTTGAGTCATACAGTCTTTTATACAGACATTTTACTTAACTCTATAGTGCTCTGAATTATAATCAGCCGCTTGAAGTGATCTCAGGTGTTCACTTATTCTGACACCCCTCCCCCCCCCCCCCCCCCCCCCCCGCCCCCTCCTCTAATTTCAGGTGATGGAGTTTACCAAAGAAGATGTCGCCTCATACATTGCCATGGTTGGGGTGCTGTCTGTTCTAGCTCAAGTGAGTAGTACATGTTTCTCACTCTTGGTAAGTTCCTTTGCAGAGCACCATACCTTTGAGTATGAGCAGGTTTGCTCAGTACAATACAATACACGTTTTTAGACTAGAATTGAATCTTGGATAAAGTACTTTAATCCGGGTAAAGTACTGTCATCCATAGGCTTGGTGACATTACAAGGCCAGTTTTCCCCACATCCTGTAGGGATCAAGCTACTGCTTCAATATCAAATTCCCTCTTTTGGATGATTCTGTGGGTTCAAGACTATGAACATCTAACTAAGGGCTGCTTTGACAAGGTTTGTGTTGAGCAGGATGATTTTTCAGTTCTCATATATTCACTCAAGTATTCCCCAGGGAATTGATATGGATATATATATATACATTTAGTTCTAGGGGCTTTGCTGAAGTCAAAGTAATGCTCACAATGCCTGCTGAGGCATGCATAGTTTACCTAACCACCAGGGAAACAGGCATTACATTTCACCCAGAAGATGAAGCTAACAAAGAAGACTAATTGTTTCATGTTGTGCCAACTTTGTGTTCCTTAAACATAGATTTCATGCAAAAATTGCAGTGCCGTATTTGTGTGTTTGCAGACATTATTCCTCTCACTGCTGATGAAGTATGCTGGCCACAAACACACCATCATGATTGGCCTGCTCTTCGAAATCATTCAGCTGTCCTGTTACGGCTTTGCGACAAACATCATGTAAGGAATAACACTCATGAGAAGTACAGTCAAACCTGTCTAGGCAGTCGGCTGTATAAGGTAACGCCTTGTGTGAGGAGGTCGGCATCCAGTGCAGTTATCTTCTATCTGATAGTAATACTAATTGCTTCTTTTTTATTGTTGGCTTAACATAGATATGGCAAAGATGAGGGTGAGCACACTGAAGCACTTGAAGAGAATCCCTGGTGACCAGCCTGAATCAGTGAGGTCACATGCTAGAGGTGAAAAATCTAATGCCACAAGTAGGACACAAACCCACGGCCTCTCGCATTGGTGGCAGATGTTGTTACCACTACTCTACTGATCACCCCACTGATGGTTGCATGACTTTGTGCATTGTGTGTTTGTTTCTACAGGATCATCTGGCTAGCTGGCTGCATCGCTGCCATGTCCAGTATCACCTACCCAGCCATTAGTTCTTTTGTATCATCTCACGCCAACCCTGACCAACAAGGTAATTGTCAGTCGCTGTTGTAGCCTTTGCCTACTTTGGTGTATATAGTTGTGCTTCTATTCCATTCACAGTCAGACCTCAAAATGTCCAGACCTGATCGTGCTATAATTTACTGTGCTGAAGGGGTTTCTGGTGAAAGTGTTCAGAGAAGGTTATAGTCATTCTCTGCAATTCTCGATCTCTGTTAGCTGCTTTATTTACAGGTTGATTTTGTTTGTTTCTATAAGACTTTGACATAGTATACTGATGTAATGCAGTGGAGTTATGACTATGGGAGGGGAATACTTGTGTTTACATTACATGTGCGTATCCTGGAATTTGTTACAGGTGTCGCACAGGGAATTGTCACAGGTATTCGCGGATTGTGTAACGGGCTGGGTCCAGCCCTGTTTGGGTTCATCTTTTACCTGTTCCATGTCAACCTCAGCGACGCTGACTCCAAGGCTCTCGACACAATAAAAAAGGACAACGCATCCATGCCACTCTTACAGGGCTCACTGAAGGTACTTACTTACGCTGTGTTATGAATCAAGAACCATGGGCCAAAGGATGTTTATTTGGCCAACATTGTTTGGTTGCTGGTTCAGATAAGATGATTTTTGGCATAAGATAATTTTGTAGAGAGCAGTCCCTCTATGTATCTGTTATTGTTAAGAATTCTTGGAATTGTGTTTCTTGGTACATGTGCTTGTATTGTCGCTATCACAGCTGTACACTACTGCCTATTCTTTGTTTCTAATTAATTTTTCTCCCTTTTTTTTTTCTTTGCACGTGACGGCCATCCATAACCTAAGCCGCTACATCCGTGCTTCTATGGCTTCACTTTGTTATTGTTGGTGGTGGTGGTTTGTTCACTTTGTAAAGTTGTGTTTGTGTTTAGAGCGTGGTTCCTGGCCCGCCCTTTGCGTTTGGTGCTGTTTTGGTCATCATGGCATTGCTGGTAGCAGCCTTCATCCCAGAGAATCCTCACTCCTCCTTCAAAAAGCTCATCCCCTCGTCCTCCTCGTCTTCTGTGGAATTGATGAAGGAAACAGGTAAGACTGATAAAGATTTAGGTGCATTTAGGCCATAGTAAAAAAAAAAACGTATTTAGGGTATCCCTACTGACCCTAACTTTTATCTCTGAGCGGAAATTTTGGCAAGCTGAAACAGACATTTAAAATAAAAACTGGATGGGTGTGGGCTTACCCTTGCATGGTTTTTAAGCTTGAAGCGGTGTACTTTTTGTAGCAGCCTTTCATATTTATTTTTACCAAAAAAGTTCCCTTCTATCCACAAATGTTTTGTTTTCCCAGCAGCACTTTGGTTCAAGTGTAAATACCTTGTTTGGGTAAGCCCTTTCCCATCCTGTTACGGGAAGTTTGTTTTCATTCATTAATTTGTTGAACAGTTTGAAGAGGGAGAAAAACTTAGTGTTAGCCGTAGTGAATGGGGGGGGGGGGGGGGGGGGGGTTAATGGACGAAGGTCTTTGGGAAAACTCATTTTGGAACTGCGGCATTTGAGGATGGCAGACTTCTGTTTTTGGCTCCCTTGTGTAACAATGGGAGTCTATGTATTAACCCTCCGTCGTCTGTCTGTCTGTCTGTGTGTGTGTGTGTGTGTGTGTGTGTGTGTGTGTGTGTGTGTGTGTGTGTGTGTGTGTGTGTCCAGAAAACTTTAACGTTGTCATTTTCTCAGAATCTACAAACAGTAGAGGCACCAAACTTGGCATGCTGATAGACTAGCACAAGACCTTTCAAAACATATCATTTTGAATGACCTTGACCCAAGGTCAAGGTCACTAAAGCTCTCTGTTTGAAAATTTTACATTGGCATTTTCTCGTAATCTACAAATGCCAGAGGTTTTAAACTTTGCATGATGATAGACATTGATAAGAACTTTACAGATATACATGTAGTCAGTGACCTTCTGTCAAGGTCAAGGCCGTACGAGATAGTTTTGTGAAACCTTAACATTGGCATTTTCTCAGAAACAATGAACAGCAGAGGTGCCAAACCTGGCATGCTGATAGACAGTGATAAGACCTATGCACACATACCATCTTAAATGACCTTGACTGAAGGTCAAGGTCATTGAAACAGTCTGTTCGGAAATTTTACATTTGCATTTTCTCAGTATCTAGAAGAATCAGAAGCATCAAACTATGTGCGATGATTGACATTGGCAGCACCTTTACAGACATACCTGTGTTCAGTGACTTTTAGTCAAGGTCAAGGTCATGCAAGCGTTGTTTTGGAAACTTTAACCTTGGCATTTTCTCCAAAACAACAAACAGTAGAGGCACCAAACGAGGCATGATGATAGACAGCAATGGGACCTACCTTTCTGAATGACCTTGACTGAAGGTCAAGGTCATTAAAGCTGTCTGTTGTGAATTTTAACATTACTGTTTTCGGAGGAACTACAAATGCTAGAGGCATCAAACTTGGCATGATGATAGACATTGATGAGATCTCTTTTGAATGACTTTGACCAAATGTCAAGGCTGTACAAACTGTTTCGGGGAAAATTGTAATATTGCCAGGAACTCAGAGCGCCAGACACATCACTCAGCATGATACTGGATAGTGATAAGAGCTCTACAAACATACTTTTGTGAATGACCTTGACCTGTGTCACAAGGGAGCCATGGAGGCTTCTGCCTCTCTAGTTGTTTTTTGTGGCATGTTTTTTATTTTGAATTTGTGCATGATGGTACATTTTGTGGCAAATTCACTTTGGTTCTTGAATGTACCGTTAACGCAGAAGCTGTGAACTTCAGGCAGTGCCATTGGGTTAATTTGTACAGTAGCATTCAAGTTAAAAAAAAAATCACCATGACTGTGACGTACATTTCTGCTACCTAAGCACCATGGATATGATAAGCACATATGACTTTCTTCCATTTGACAGTACATGCACATTTCTCCATCTCACTGCCATCTCCCCATTCCTTCCTAGATTTTGATTGAATGGAAAACGTAGTTCATTTCTGCTAACATGCGAGACTGATGTTGACTCTCGTGATTCTTCCAGAGATGGAGATCCCATTAACAGAGGGTAATAACCTGTGGGGAAGTCTTTGTAGAAGGGTTTACACTCATGGGAATGACCATGGTTTCTGTTGTTTTGTTCTTACGGTCACACATGAAACTGTAAATGTGTCATAAAATAATGATGTTGGAAAAAAAAGTCTGTTCAATGTGGCTTTGTGCCCGCTGCCACTTATCACTGTGAAGGTATACAGGTCTCTCTGAACTGAGAAAAGTAGCATTATTTTTGTTTTTGTCAGTTTTTGCCTTGATAAATGCTTCATAGCTGAAAATTTTGGAGTAAATTTTTTTTTTGTCCTTCAAACATGTTTTTATAGTCTTCTGGGATTTTTATAGTTGTACATTTGGTTCCGATGACGTTCTCCAAATTAGAATGAGAGGGACAGTGTGTCGAAGCTGCTGCCAGTTTCATGTGTGACCCAGTGTGGGAGATCATACACCAGGGATACTTTTGTTTGTCCTCATTAGATGACCAGTGCTTTCATTTCTTTTCTTTTTCTGCCAGGTTTTGTTTGTTGACACAAACGTTTTGCATTGTAAACATGTTATTGCGTTACTTCGAAGGTCATGATTGGCATTTTAGCAGGTAAAGTCTGCCCCTTTTTTTTCCGAGCTGTTCATGTCTCTTGTCTTTTTTTCCCCTCTTGTTCGCGAATCTCTATGGTATCATCAACAGGTAAACAAAAGACATTGTTGACTATGAAGCTTTACTGTGCTTTCATCATCATCTTGCCTGGTTTTGGTGATCCCTATATGTATGGTGGTGAAACCTGTTTTGGGCAGCCAGTTTAGTGACAGCGGTTTCCGATCAGTCATTTACACCAGCCTACACCCACAACGCCATGGATACACTGGCATTGTATATTTTTTTGCAAAGTTCCAGGGCATGCATACTTGTCCAAAAGCCCATCTTAGGTGATTTTCTTTGGTGAAGACATTTCTACAATCAAGAGGCATCTTCCTCTCCCCTCTCCCACTAATTTTGATCTGCTTTGACTTGCTGTCTCTGAAAATCACTTCCATTTTTGATGAGACTGGCATCTGCCCAGGATTGGTTCTGCTGTTGGCATGTATTTGGGGTTGAGACCATTCTGTGCTCTCAGAGTCAGCAACTCTATAAACCTACAGGGAAAGATAGGAGTCCCTGGCTCTGAATGTGCAGAATGTGACAGGACAGAGCAAATAGTGATTTGTGTAGCAGGTGGGACATTAAAGCTTCTATGTTCGTATTGCTGCTGAGATGGAAAATAGCTGCTTTCGAAGCTCTAAGGCTGTGTGCCAGATAGAAAGATGTTTCATTTGGCCATTGCAAATGTTTTCGTGATTGTATGACTTCTGATGTCAAATGCGACTATCTTTTAGCCTACGGCCCATTCCTGAACAGACTGGGACTCAACATAGCTTCTGAAAATAGCCACCAATCATATCTGTCTATCTGGTCCTCAGTCTGAAAACCAAATCACGTCATCTGCTAAGTAGTTAGTACATGTATGTAGTATTTCTAGAACAAGTTATATGCCAGCCAGATTCACCACAGTGGTCTCATGCTGTATTGTGATCCAAGTGTCTGATTCTTATGCATAGAGTCAGCGCATTCAATGAAAATTTTATCACACCCTGCTGTATGCCTGTCATGCATATTGAGACTTTAAACAGTGTGATGAATGTGTTGCTTCACACTCCTGCCACTACTACACTGACATAGTAAATCATGTCGGATAATGTTACCATGCTTTGTTTCTGGAAAGCAGACGTTCCGGGGTGGTGGCAGTCTTCTTTCTTTCTTTCTTTTGTGGGAGTTGGATTTCTGCAACTGGTTGCTTCAAACTGCGTCAGTCAGTTCAAATGATATTTTATTGTATACTTCATCCAAATCCTTCAGGGTTAATACAAACCATTACATATTCAGTGCCCAGCTTTCATTTTTGTTCATTTTTTCTTTTGTTCATGGTTGTTGGAGGTGGTGGTGGGTTTTTTGTGTGTTGTTGTGTTTATTTTGTTTTGTGATTATGTTTGTTGTTGTTTTTTTAAAGGGGAGGGGGCATTTTTGTATATGATTTTCGCTTGTTTGTTTTTCTCCTTGACAGTATGACACTGGCTCACGATAATCCAGCATACACTTGGGCAGGTTAATGCTTTTGGTACATGTATATAGAGTCCTCACCCGTTCCTCTATAGTGTAGTACTGTTTCATTCTTGAAAGTGTTCTGCCTTCCTGGTTATCATGAGTGGTAGGATCTTTTTTTTTTCTTCTTTTTTAAAAAATTAAATTGCCTTGATGTGCTTTGGATCATTGTGTTTGTCAGTACAGGCCATGCCCCTGTGGTGAACTCATTTTCGCAGAAACCACAAATGGAATAAACATAGAACTTGACATAGTGACAAGGGCTTTCCCAAAATGGCTGCCAGCTGGTGTTAGCCACAAAGTTGACTGACCTTTTCTTGGTTGTCTCCACTTGCACCTTGTGGGTGGTGGAATAGGTTCTATGTTGTACTGTTACACAACCAGCTTCAGTCACAATGGATGGCTGATGCTTTCAGCATGATTGATTGTGTCTAGATATTGATTTCTCCTCTTGTGTCACTTACTATTAAAAATAACGTTTAAAAAACAAAACAAAACAAAAAAACCAACAACAAACCAACAGCAACAAAAACAATTGGTCATTTTCAAAGGAAAGTTCAGTGTACTGACTGGAGTGGTTTGTGTGTGCTTGCAGGGTCCAAGAAACATGAGGTGGAGCCACTGATGGCTGACGTGGATGTCCAGTTATAGCAGCGTGTTTTCCACTAGTGATTTTACCCTCATTATGTGCTGGTAACTTGTCAGTCTGGATAGACTGGACGATACATGTGACATGCAGTTTTAACATCCTGTGTTGTTTCATAAAAGGGTTGTCCCCCAGGCCCGGTTCAAGTTGTGTGCTTGCTTTTTTGAAATTCTTTTTGCTGTAGAAATGTTCAGCCCACAAAATTCAAAAGTAAATGCAATTCTAAAATTCAGAAACTTAGATTGCTGAGCTGGCCCTTCACATGTGATTGTAATGTGTTCATGTCCAGTGTGTGAGAGAATGCGTATGATTCACGTGAGCGTGCGTGTTGGGTTTAGCTCGCGGCGCTTTGAGCCACAATTTTGGGATAAAGCACCTATATTAATGCACTACAATGTATTATTATTATTATTATCTTTTTTCTTTCAAAGGCCTATTGGCTTTCCGTGTTTACAGCACTGCCGATTTCTCTTGCTTAAAATAAATGAAACCTGTGTAAGCAGCTACCTGTACAAGGCAACACCCTGATGAAGGAGACCACCAACGTCCCAGCAGTGGGGCCTTTGCCATTGAATAATGACCCTGTGGTGGTGGTCACCTGTGATAAGAGGCCATTTCCATTCTGTGGACACCTTGGACATGTTTACCTATATGTAAACTGGTCAGTTTTGCTGTTAACTAGAAATAAACATCTTTGTCAGTTATTTTAGCCACAACTGACAGCATTTGTTTATTCTATGTACATCACAGTACTTGTAAAAGTCTTTGTAAATGAGCTGCCTTTCAATTGGAAGAAAAAACAAACAAACAAACAAAAAAACTCATTCTTGCAGTGTCAGAGAACTTTTTCTTACTCGCACAATTTTTTCCCTTTAAGCTGGTCGTTAAAACTGCATGTAACAGAGGTGGTGTGCTGAAAAGGAAAACATGTGTTTGTGACTTACACGAGAACCTTTTCAGTTGTTTAACAAAATATGACACTCATTTTTTCCTCCCTCTGGCATTGACCGTAAGTGGTCTGTTTTATTCATGTATGTCTTCTGTGAAGTCGGTTTGCACACAAAGCAAATTACATTAACTACTTTGTAATGTGCTGGTTTTGTGTGATTTGGGGCAGTTGTATATGACTTGCAATTTCGTCAGATCACGCCACTCTGCTTTTCAAATGATGAAGGAATGTGTGTTTGTAACTGATTGAATTTTTTTCCTCTCCCCAATACAGTAGCAGTTAACAAGTGTATGATTACATATGTATCTGGCTCAATTGTGATATTATCTTTTTCATTATGGGGTGCATTACTTTTGTCACTGACTGCTGTGCAGATGTGCAGTGATTTCTTGCAGGGGTGGGAATGAGAGTGCAACTGATCTAGATTGTCCTAGCCTCAGTGCTGCATGTGTATTGTTGATGTAAGCCTTTTCCACAGGCTGAAACGGACCACAGTGTATGTTGCACTGCCACTGTGAGGAAGTGTGTGTGTGTCCTTCTCTCTGTTGCCTTTTTTTTTCCTTTTTTTCTGTGGTCACCTTTGTCGAAAAAGGTTAGTCATGGGTACTGAATGATTTGTGTGTAATGTGTGTTTCCTTTGTAGTGTGTGTGTGCGTGTGTGTGTGTGCGCGTGTGTGTGCGTGTGTGTGTGAGTGTATGTGTGTGTGTGTGTTCTGGCTTTACATCTCAGCCATTAGATTTCTTTCACACTCTTGGGTTTCTCATTTTCGTTCTGTGGTAGGTGCAGTTTGCAACATGTCTGTGTGTGTATGCATTACCTGTGCTAGATGTTTCCACACGCAACAGACATGCCAGTAATTCAGCAGTAAGAGGTGGTGGGTGATGTTTGTTTTTTTGTTTTTTTCTTTTAGTCTGTGTCCATTGAAAGATGTTTATTTGCATCAGTACTGGTCTGTGTAATCAGAAAATCCATGGGAGGGTGCTCCCATACACCTGTTTGAATCCATTCACACGATAATCATGTGTTTGATCTAGTCAATCAGTGATGGTCTGAATTAACTTGATTTCAAATGACATAGCATTTTACTTTATATATATTTCTAAGTGGATGCCTCATTTTGTAGTTGTGTAAGTCGTATCTCTTGCAAACATGGTTGTACATTTCCAGTTTTCTTTGCTTGTTTGTTTGTTTGTTTTTAAAGAAGGGGAGTAAATTAAACAGGAAAATGAAATTTTTTTTGTACAAAAAAAGCAAAGGACATGACGATTGATAAGAGTAAATTGCAATTTGTGCTAAGCCTGCAAGATTTCTCCTACATAAATCGGTACATGTAGCTACCTTTGTGCGACACTTTAGCTCCGTTTTACCCCGGCTGTGCATCATGTTCATGAAGCTGCATCGTTTGAATTTCATTACACATCTTCCAGTGCATAAGCTTATATGGTTTCACCTGTGCATCATCCTTTAAAAAAAAATAGTTTTAAAAATAGAGAGAGAGAAGCCATTGTGATTTTGTAGGCGTCAATCATGTGGTTGGGTTTTGGGCATACACAGAGCGCTGCATTATCTTGAGAGCTGTTGCTTCTGTTTGTGTGTGGGCAAGGGATTCATACTTGAGTTGCACCTTTTTCTTGCTCTGTTTCATGCTGGATGATACTACATGTATCATTGACTTGAATATTTTCAGCATTTTCACATTATGCGTGGTGACACTGTAACAGTACTTTTTGACTGCTTTAAAGTAATGTTCAAGTTGTGATTGTGATGAGAGTGCTATTTAAGGGTTTCTGATATATGTTTGTGTTGGTATTGAGGGCTGTGTTGTTGTTTTGTTGGATGGTTGGTCTGGGGTTTGGTGGGGTTTTTTTGTTTTTGTTTTTTTTTTTGGGGGGGGGGGGTTGTTTTTTTTTTTTTTTTTTTTCTCTTTGCGGAGGGGATGGGCGTGCAGGGGGAGGTGGGAGGGAGGGTCGGTGGGAGACGACTTGGGTTTCTAACTTGTTTTTTTTTTTTTTGTTGACTGTTGCTCAGCTTGATTTTAAGTATGATTCTGACTGTTATATTATGGGTCAAGTGTTTTGTTGTATAAAGTATGTTTCCCTTTCTTCCGGTTTATAGTGGCATTGTGTCAATAGTGTACATGTATTGGACATGTGGTGGAGTTCCGAGGTGTTTCTTTTTTTCTTTTGCAAGGGGACCAATAACTGAATGATTTTGAAATAATGGCATCTTCAGAAAGAAACTATGGGATAGGGCAGAGATGAGATTCCTGGGAGATGCAGATGCTTTATCATTGAATGGAGATCTTTGTGTATGGCATTATAAAGCACTTTTTTTTTTCCTTTTCTTTTTTTGTGTGCATTCATCATAAGATCGTGGTGCTCTCCCCTGGATCATAGGTTTATTTTTGCATGTATTCGCATACAATGTATGTACATGGTGGCTCGTGTAAGACTGTTTACATGTAGTAAAGTTTGTTTGCTGAGATTATAGGTACTGTATTATATGCCAAAATTCCAGCATCATAGTATATGTTTAGGTAAGCTCCTAAACCTCGTTCAGTCAATAGTTAATTTTGTAAAATGCTTTTGTGCCTTGGCCTCACAACATGATTCTTGCTTTCAATGCTTATAATTGTCAGCCCATCAGTATTGTGATTCAGATTTCTCTGCAGACCATGTTCCTGAACCCACACAGATAGATGTGAGATCATTTGACCTCTCATGTAGTTATCAGCAGCACAAAGTATCACTGATCTCTTCTTTTTTCCCCTGTAATTCCCCTTTTCCCCCTTCCAATGCCCAGCTGCGAGTGAAACGTTTGTTCTGACTTTTACCCCACATTTGATATCATCCTGCACAGCAACCAAACTGACTTCACTTGAAATACTCTCAAAGTCAAATACTGCTCTGGTCGACTGAACCAAATCGGGAAGACGAAGTTACATGTACTACAATTTAGACTTGTGGCCAGTGCGACAAAAGTGCTGGTTTGCCATTTTCTTCTCTCTATTCCCCTTTTCCCCCCACCTCCTCCTCAAACCCTGTCCTTCCCCCCCCCCCCCCCCCCCCCAAAAAAAAAATCTACGATTGGTTTGATCAAGAGGTTGGTCATGATAGTGGAAAGAGAAGAGACAACTATTTTTTCGTTTGAAATATATATAGTATTAAAGAATACTAGAACCTGCTGCTTATGTCTTCCAAACATAATTCACTCCAGCTTCTTTGTTGTCTGTTATCATGCTTTCTTAGATACATTTGCATGTACGGGATGCTTGCCTTAGTATGTTGAAGACAGATCTTATCACAACAGTCCCACAACCTTCTGTTCTTCAAGCATTAAAAGAAACAGGGTATTTATTACAGTTATTATTAGTTTGTGAGGGGAAACCCTCTTTCATCTTATGTGAGTTGTACATAATGTTGGTTGTGTTTTTCATCTGCTTAAGGGTTTGTGATGGTTCCTTTTGTGTGCTTGCGTGTGTGTGTGTGTTTTTTCTGTAATAAGTTGTGTCCATCTGTTACAAAATTATGGCTATTCCTTGTTTGGTGGAAGATGAGCAAAAATAATTTTGTATTTCTGTGTTTTGGGTCATAACTTTTGGTAATCTTCACAAGCTTCATGTTTTCGGTCAAAGGGAAGGCGTTGTGCCTTGTGTCTTTGGGTGTACAAGTGAAAGCCCTGCTCTACCGAAGATTGTAAATTTGTTTTTATAGTTCTCATCTGAACTACTGATATTAGGACCGTTTATGTCTCGCTCTTTGTCTTTGTAATGTGCTCTTCTTTTTCTTTTTTTTCTTTTTCTTTTTTTAACCTGCTTTGTATCTGATTCAGTGTATCGACTAGTATCGACTTGATTACTCCCATGCTCATTTTGATTATGTGTATCGAAGATGGAGATGTACCTTGTGCCTGTAAATGAAATGGGGTGGAAACTGTGATTTTTAAGTGGAACCAGTGGTCCCAAAACATGTTTCGTTCACTTCAATGCTAATGTACCATCTAGTGAAAAAAAGGTGTCTAAGTGCTTGTTAAACGCATGGTGCTTAGGCCCTTTTACCAAACGACAGAATGGTAGTGTGTATCTGTTGTTTCATAATAATACAGAAATTTCATTAAAAAATGAAAAGGAAATGATGATTCCAAGCAAAGGCATCGATTTTATGGTTACGTCCACTTCATTGTTCATCAGCTGGTGTTGGTGTTTTGTCACCATTTTCCCCTGGTTAACATAAATCTAGTGACCAGTATTTGGGATATGGATAACTGTATTGCACACAGATCATGGGTCCAAGTCAAGTCGGATCTGTGATCACAGCCATTATTTCACCGTGATCTCCCAAGCAAGCACACGTGTGCACACATGCACGCATTAACACACACACAGATGCACCACATGCCCGTGCTCACAGTGAAGTGTTAACACATTTACAAAGTCAGTGAATATCATACATCTATGACTTGCCTGCTGTTTCATTTGTTGTGTTCAGTCAGAACTTTTAACCCTCTGATGCTGTTTGAAAGAGTGATGTATATATGGGGGGGTTGCTTGGGGTGTGTATGTGCTTGTTATGATGATCATTTGGATGCTGTCTTGTTTATGGTCTCTGTCATTTCTCTGTTTCACCTTCAATAAATCAAAACACGAGATTTTATGCTTGTTTTTTTTTGTTTTTGTTTTTTTATTAAGACATTTTTAACGTTGTTTTGGCAAATCTCCTTTTTAACAAGCATACACAATACAATACAGTACACTACTCATCACAATACAGTATATGTAAAAAGGAAGGAAAGAAAACAACAACAACAAAAACAAACGTGTTGAATACATCCCTAAGTAGGTCATGAAGATATATGTAAATAAATAAAGTAAATAAATAAGTAAATAAATAAATAAAGGTACAAACACATACACAATAACAGGAAACACGGTAACCATCCAAAGCTGGGCAAGGGGAAGGAGACACATACATATACATAGGGCAACAGAGAGTAGAGTAGAGAGTAGAGGCAAATAAGAAAGGGGGAGAGATAGACCGAGTATAGGAGTGAGAGAAAGGAAATCTATTTATTGAATAGTGGTGCATACTGCGTCCATTCATCCACTGGCTTCAGGCTAGAAAACCTGGAGTATTTCTCATCTATAAATTTTTGTTTTGCTGATTCCACGTAACAGATGGCTGGAAGACGTCCATTCAACTTAGATTTATAAATATGAAACTTAACAATAAGAGGATATCATACACACAGTCTGATTTAATACCATCCTGCACGCCCATGAGAACAAACTGTTTAGAGAGCCGTATACTGCCAAGATGAGAGGAAGACTCTTTCAAGCCATGCCATCCAGTTTGACCAAAACTTTTGCACATGAGGACAGCTCCAAAACAGATGCTCTATGGTTTCAACATCCGACTGGCAGAATGTACATAAGTCTGTATCTTTTAATTTGCGGATATTTAGAAAACGGTTGGTAGGAAGTAATCTGTATAATAAACATGTCTGGAACCATCTAAGCTTTGTGTCCCCTGATTTATGCAGACAGTGAAACACATTTTTCCAGTTAACAGATTGATTGAGCTTAGTTTCCCATTTCAACAATGTTTCTGGGACTCTACCATCGTTAACAAGCATAGGGTAGGTGAGTTTGGAACTTTTCATAGTGCTAAGTATCGCTGTCCAAGGTTTAATATGATCACTTCGT
The DNA here is from genome assembly GCA_018292915.2 of Batillaria attramentaria. Lineage (NCBI taxonomy): Eukaryota > Metazoa > Mollusca > Gastropoda > Batillariidae > Batillaria > Batillaria attramentaria. Next base: position 1,647,733 of record JACVVK020000033.1, read on the forward strand.
TTTACCACGCCGGTTGAACTCAAGTTCATCCGTTTTTGGTAGCTTTTGATGCTGCTAATTACACCCATATATTCCAGATAGTTAGTATTTATTCCTGGGTACATGGTGGCAAACTCCTGGAATGTAAGATAATCACCACTGTCTTTGAGTAACTGGTGAATGAAGTATATCTCTCCAGTCTCCCACCGCTTTAAGCAGATATATTTTTTGTTTCTAACAATGTTGGGATTAAAGTGTATAGGTTGGCAGACGAACTCGGTATAGGTCACTGGCTGTATTATATTAAGGATCTCTTTTAAATGCACCAGTACATCTTGCCAAAATGGGTTATCAATGCACCGAACTAGCTCTTCGGCTAGGCGTGAGCCAAATTGTGGAAGAACAAGAAGTCTTGGACACATTGACAATATAATGTTTTTCCATTTTCCCCTACTAACCAAAAGTTTCGATAACCAAGACAGTTTTAACGATTTCACAAAAGCTGAAACGTTTAACATTTTTAACCCTCCCTCTGTGTAGCTTTTGTAGACTGTTTTCCTTTTTATTTTATCCTGTTTATTGTCCCATAGAAAACTGTTAATGTCTGCTTGTAATTCATTTATAAATTTCACCGGGGGACCAGGGACATTGAGGATTAAATGAACAATTTTAGATGTAATTAATGTTTTAATAACTGTGATTTTGCCGAATGGGGTCAAGTCGCGTTTGGACCAGACTTTCATGAGTCTTCTCATTTCCTCTAATTTATCTCTATAGTTTAAATCTGGGATCCGCCTGGTATCTGTTGAGAATATTATTCCTAGACTTCTGAAGATACCTGGATTCCAAACGAAATCCAACCCTCGTAAATATCTTCTGGGTGAGTTTTTCATGGATCCTATCCAAACAATTTGGGTTTTTTCTATATTGATCTTTAAACCGGATGCTAATTCAAAAAAGTTTAAGATTTCTATGGCTTTTGAGAAAGATTATTCGGAACCGTCAAGGAAGAGAGACGTGTCGTCTGCAAACTGCGATATAAGATAATCCTCATTATCCATTTAATGCCTTTTATTTCTTTGTTTTGTCTAAATTTAATAGCAAGAATTTCAGCACATATCAGGTAGATGTAGGGGGACAAAGGGTCCCCTTGACGGACGCCTCTGTAGATATTGAACCATTCAGACAGTTGCCCATTTACTAATACAGCTGACATAATATCTTTATAAAATGTTTGTATCCAATGTTTTATGTCCGGACCGAAATTGAAAAATTCGAACGATTTATATATGAAAGACCACGCTATACTGTCAAATGCCTTTTCAAAATCGATAAGTATCAACATTCCAGGTATTTGCTCTTTTTCTGTGTAGCACAGTATGTCATAGAGAATTTTATGCTTGTCTTTGTGAAAGTGATTTATGTTTGCTGCTGCAGAATCCAATCTAGTGTACTTTTGTTGTTGTTGCTAAGAATGAGAAGATGTGCTCGTACAGGATGAGATTGTCGTCCATATATTCCACAGGTGCGCGCACACCCATACACACAAAATGTATACACACACACATACACTGAGTGAGAAAGACGTAATTTACATACATGTAGTCCTTTTCATTATGACCTGCTTTACTACTGCCTTTGTCTTTGCCAACATATCCTGAAGTCAACTTTCCTCCCTTTCCGTTCTTGGTTTGATTTCTTGTGTGTTTATTTTCAGAACTGATTGTCTCAAAATACAAATACATCCTTTGTCAAGATAAAGAACATCATTGTGCATGGGAGTATGTTCATTCATTTCCAATGTGAGTGACCACTTTGGCAGTTAACCCCAGCAGGGCAGTTAGACTTACCCGGTGAAACAAAACAAGATAACAATATTACATGTTCATGCTGAATATTACATGAAAATTATACACAGCCCCAAAGATCGCACGGTAACCGGTCAATCGTCATTTGGTAAAACGGCATAAACGCCATGGATTTTATAGGCACTTTGGGCTTCCTTCCATCTGACGGTAGAGATGTCGCGGCAACTGCACAGTTGGCCGAAAATAACGCAGGCCCTAGGGACAGAAATTTATACATATTGCAGGGCAAATGACAGCTCTAAAATTGCCTCCTGGCATTTTCTCTCATTTTGATGCCGCCACAAACGCCCAGAGGGCAGTCGATGATTGCGACACTCTCTAGCATAAAAGAGGGCTAAAAATCTACGTTTCCTGTTGGTAATTTGGCACGATGAATCTGACCTTTTTACTTTGTGACCCATTGCTTCCGATCGTAACAGGGACGCTTGCTTGGAGAGAAAGAACATCTTGGTGAAGTTTAGAAGCACCAGCAAACGTACTTTCGTTTCCGTTCCGCTCAGATCAGGGACAGACCGAAATAACTATGATAGTGATAGTATAATGTGAATAATATTATTTCAATCGCGATCATTTTCTTCGTTTGTCAGTAGAGCACAAGAAATCAGGACATTTACACCCACAAACCTTGGATGAAACGAAACCATTTGGTGCTTCTAAAGCTCACTAAAAAAAAAAAAAAAAGTCGGCTGTCGATTCGGGGTCACTTCGGTTCAGTTCAGGATGACATCGGTCCACGATGCGTTCATGAAATCTCATACATCATACCGTAGAGCCTTTGCTCGCCGGCGACCACCCCCGCCACCCCACCCCGAAAACCCCAGTCCTATGTTTGCTCAGTGGTTCAAGTCACGTACAAAGCCCCTCCTACTTCTATGTTCTTGCAAAACGAATGTGCACTGTTTGTTCTTGTTGTTTGTGGTGGTGGTGAGGTGTTGGGTTTTTTGTTATTGTTAGTGTTTGTTTTGGCTTTATTTTGTGTTTTGGTTCTTGTTTTTTGCCGGTTTTGTTGTTGTTTTTTTGTTTTGTTTTGTTTTTGTTTTTCATTTGTGTTGTTTGTGTTCTGCTGTTGTTGGGGGTGTTTTTGTTGTTGTTTTGGAGGGGGTGTTGTTGTTTTGTTTTGGTTTTCAAGGGTTTTCTGGGTTTTTTTTTTTCTTCTTTACATCATACGTATAGGTACATCAGGGCGGCCGGTATCAGACTGGTCAAAGCTATGGGGGACTGACTGTTTTGGCAACATGCAGTCTATTGCGGGCTTTTGTTTTCAGTTTTGCGGTGTCTCCGTCTGTGGACACTTCTGGCTGCATGGGAGACTGTTGCATCATTCGACGGTTGCTTTTTTTGCTTCTTGCTCTTTTAACTCGCATGCACTACCATAGCGCATCAGTCTACACTGTTTTAAAAGAATGCACCGCAAACCAAGTACGCTACATGTTTACTAGTTACAAAAGTGTGCGCATGTATACTCTGCTTTTTAAGTTCCATGTACAGACCACCGCAAATCCACATCCGATAGTTGTCCACAAAGTGGCCCAGTGCAACAAACACAGAATTCACTTATCTTTCCACACGTTCTCACTACAGATAGGACTGGTCTGACATGCACTGTGAAAGTGAGAAAGGGGCATTCAATCACAGTTTAAAACAGGTTTATAACCCGGGTAAGCGCTGACTCACTGCAAATTGAATGCGTGGGCAGTAGAACTATGTACTATGCTGGCTGGTCCTGTGTCCCCGGCTGAGGCCTCGTCTCTCCTCTCACAAAAAAGGCCACCCAGTCTGAGTCAAACCGGCTTTTTTTTCCTTTTTTTTTGGGGGGGGGGGGGGGTTGTTACACTCTCCACATAGTTCTCTGTGATCAGAATATGTAACGCTCGTTAAAGAGAAGAAGGTAAAATATGGCTCGGAATTTGGCTTTAGCGTTGAGGCGGTGGGTCAGTGGTAGCAAAGCTAACACGGTACAGTGACGCATGCACACGAGCAATGTTGGTGTACCTGACAGGATTACAAAGTACCCAGTCGTAAAAAAAAAAAAAAAAAAAGCACTTGGGTGGGGTACGGGGTGGACTCCCTTTTCTCCCCTTTCTTTCTTGGCTTGGCTTGGCTTTTTTGTTTTTTGGGTTTTTTTTTTTTCACCAGCGCGCGACAATCCAAAATAAAGTCTTGACAACTTCATCGGCCGACAGCTCGATCAAATAAACTACATGTGAAAGCAAAGTATACAAACATGACGTTGCTCTTTGTCTCTCTTTCTCTGTCCGGCTGTCTGTCTCTTCGTTTTTGTTTCTTTGCTAGTTTTTATTTGTACTTTTTGTGTGTGTTTTTGTTTATCGCCTCTTCTTCTTGTTTTTTTTTTTTTTTTTCCATGTATAGCACGTTGTGAACCGTCACCATGTAAAACTGAAACAAGATTACAGCAATTACAAGTGTCACTGCCATGAATAAAATCTTTCTGTTCGGCGTCACCGCGACCGGTTTTCACCTCGCTGGATTTGTTCTGCTGTGTGATTTGTCATTGTTAACAATTATGTCAGCCGGCTCTTGGAGCTTTGACACGCAGAGACAGACAAAAAAGGCGATGACACATTGCCTCATCATAACAGGCAATATAATGGACATCTGCCGTGCCGGGCATCAGTCGCTCCTGGGAAGTCTTAATGATGGATGGTGTATTTAAAAGTTTTGGAGCATCGTCACTTTAAAGCAGCATGCAAAAGAGATGCAGATGAGTAGCTCTCAGTGAAACATGGTGTGTGTGTGTGTGTGTGTGTGTGTGTGTGTGTGTGTGTGTGTGTGTGTGTGTGTGTGTGTGTGTGTGTGTGTGCGGGGGGGGGGGGGGGCAGCGTGCAGTCTGTAGAATTAGTGCATCCAGTCTGAAGTGGCGTTGGAATGGGGAGGACTGTTCTTGACGTGTAATTTCATTATTTCAAATAATGTCTTGAGTCAGGACACATGTTTTCCGCTGCGCGCGCAACATTCATCACGGTAATATAGATGATATCAGTGAACAGTGTTTCCGTGTATTGTATGGGACAGTATAGATAATCATATTGTGTGTCTATGTTTTTTGTACGGGATGTGGACATGCTCCTGTCACGGATGGGTTAGAGAGATAGTCAGTGTGTGTGTGTGTGTGTGTGTGTGTGTGTGTGTGTGTGTGTGTGTGTGTGTCAGTGTGTCAGTGTGTGTGTGTGTGTGTGTGTGTGTGTGTGTGTGTGTGTGTGTGTGTGTGTGTGTGTGTGTGTGTGTATTTATTGACATTGTCATCTAAGGTCTTTGAAAACTGAGCAAGTCATCAAAGAGCTTCTGCCAAAAACGTCCAAGCTTGGAAAAATGAAATTTCATTGGTCCACTGTCTGTCTCTGTGTGCGCACGCACTTTCGCGGCTTTCGCTGTGACGCCGCCTTTCGCCGATTATTCTCTTCCACCCCACATTTCTCCTGCATGCACTACAGGTGGTCGTTTTTTTTATTTCGCTGGATCACCCGACCGTAGGCGGGTAAATTTCATTTTAATAACAGCAGCTGCATTGACACCGCAGGAGCACAAAGCGCCTCGGCTTAGGGAGGAAGCGACATTACTTGTTGTGGCTTTGGCCTGCCAGTGCCACACGGAATAGTACAGCCTAAGGTGTAAATCACAGTGACAGCCGCTGTTTGTTTGTTTTTGTTTTTTTTACCGGGTTGCTCATTCCGTTGTCTATGTAACTAGTTTTGCATCCACATCCTTTCATTGCCGTTTTGGCCATAGCAGTTATAGCTGAGTCAGTTTGAGCTGCACATCACTGAATTTCTTGTGCCTTGTTTTTTAGCTGACCCAAGTCGTGGTTACTGTTTGTTTGGTGTGTTGGTGGTGTACACAGTTTCACAGAGAGCGTTTGACAGGGTAACAGGCGATCTTGAATAGTGTATCAGCATACGCTGTCTCATCGGAAAGACAAAAGAAAATCCCAACTTAAACGACCTGTTCAGTGCCAGTCTCTTCTCTACGGTTTCAGTATCTGGTGGTGCCCGGTAGGTCAAGTAAAACACACACACACACACACACACACACACACACACACTGACGCACACACACTGACGCACACACACACACACACACACACACACACATACGCTGACACACACGCACGCACACACATACGCTCTCCGGCACACACACACACACACACACTCTCTCTCTCTCTCTCTCACACACACACACACACACTGACACGCGCGCGCGCGCGCGCGCACACACACACACACACACACACACACACACACACACACACACACACACACACACACACACACACACACACACACACACACACCCTAGCTTGGTTGCGATGCACACAAAAATAAAACAACTTCCCAAACGTAAAGATGTAGGCGTGGAAGTGTCTCCTCAGTACAGGTAGTGGTTACAAAAACCTTGGCGGCTTGAGAGATCTTAGGTGGTTATTTGTGTTGTAGCGCACTACGCCGCGAAAAGCTCGGCAGAAAACATTATTTTGAAGGGTAGACAAAGTCAGTATACACAGCCTACCTGACCGGTGATTACACTACAGCCGGCGACACATACTTCACGTGTGACTCATCGTGTTTATCGCAGCGTCCCTGCTCAGTCTTCCTTTGTGCTCCGTTGTTATGATTCTGTGTATGGGTGCCCGTGCGGAAAGCAGAAAAATAAACGCAGCAGTGCATTTTAATGAACTGTTTAAAAAACTAAACTGGCTCGGACGGGGGTAGGAAGGCCGGGAGAATACGGGGTGGGAAGGGGGTGGGAAGTCTCGCATCTTTAAGGTAATTTGACACACAATTCGGTTTTTCCACAAAGGCATGGAATGAAAGGTGGAATGGAAACTTGATTCTTGATTTTTATGCGCAAAACGACGACTTGCAACACACGCACTCCTACCACAACCACCACCCTCCCTCGGCTCTCGCCACATCCGTCCCCGTCACCGCCACCACCACCACCACCACTGAGCAACAACAACAACAACAACAACAACAACAACGGAGCTGTGTAAGTTGGTATGCTGACTTCCCATATACACAGTATTTCTTTTTGTAGTGTTTCATTTAGTAGTACTCTTTTTACCGTCACCATGTAATTACTGGTGCCATTTCAGTGTCACCCGCCATACGTCTGGCCCGTTCAACTTCTGAATCGATCTTACGCAAGAGTTTTAAGAAAACACACAGGCCTGCAAACACTGACAGAACACCGACATTCCCTCACCAAAAAAACCAAAAAAAATCAGATTGGGGTTGAATTCAAATAGAAGAAAATGCGAGCTTGACCTTGAAGATGAAGACAGCAACACCACATAATCATGTGACAAGTTTACTCAGTTTTGTTTTCTTTCACCGCCAAACTGATGCGAAGGCTACAAAACACCTACACGCTTTCACAACGCCAAATCACCTTAAGTTAACGGACTTGTTGAACTAATAAACAGACCAATCACCGCTGGCTGATACAGTACCGGATATGGCACATATCAGGCTGTATATCTATCGTCACCAGCCTCAGTGTCAGACGCACCTGGGTGACTGGACGCTTACCGACCTTCCCATTCTACCGAACTCTCCCCCGGGGCAATGAAACGTCTTTCCGGTTTTCCGATGGACACGTAATGCATGGTAATTTACCGGAAAAGGGGCTCTCCCTGACTTTACACCTCGCGCAAACTGAGCTGAGCGATCGAGCAACTACTGTAGATGCTTTGTGCTATATAGCAATACATGTACGTGACTTTCGTCAGTGTTTATGGTGAACGGTGCAAACTGTGACTGATGCCCCTTCCGACATCGTCCCGACAATGCCTCCCCCCCCTCCCCTCTCCCCCACAAAAAAACAAAACAAAACAACCACAACAAACAAACAAACTCCAGAACAAACAAACAAACCAAAATCAAACAAAAACAAAAAAGAAACAAAAAACAACAACAACAAAAAAGAAAAACAACAAGACGACAACAACAACAACAACAATAAACAAACAAAAACTGCTTGTTTTCGATTTTGTTATAAACAAAACCAAAAGACAACAACAAAATAGTATAAGAAGATGGTCATAAACTTTCTTTTTCCCTTCTCTTCCCCCGCCTTTTGCTCTTGAAGTCAAATATCGTTCTTGTTGCCTGCAGTGACGGAATCAGGCAGGTACCAGGGAAACGAGACAATTCTAGTTTCTCTTCAATGTCAATCTAAACCTTAGCAAAGCAGACAAACAAACAAACAACAACAACAAAACTCAAGTCGGCCCACTCACATAGGTTTGATCAGAAAGGAGGAAACGAATCAAATATATATTATCTGTGTCAGTTAGTTAGTCAGTTGGTTAGTCAGCAACGTAGTTACCCAACGTAATACGTTGATTAGACAGTTAGTTTTTATTTTACCATGTTTCGTTCTTATCACTGCAACAGCCAAGCCCGTCTGGCCACTCAGTGTCCTGCAGTTATATTTAGCAATGACGGCGATAGTTGGGGTTTCCCCAGAAGTGTTGATACTGACACGCGTTGTGATGTAGATCAGTCATGAGCGACGCCCTGTCACTCACTGTCGTTATCTTGAGTGACGTGTTCTGCGTCATGGAAGTATCTTCGGTCCAAGGGAAACCAGAGAATGCAGATCAGTCATCAAGCGTGCGTTGATGTGTGACTGCACTTCGTCGATGGTTTTGCAAACCTAGTGCGTATACTCATACTGAATCTTATACAGGTCAGCGGCGAGCCCGACAAATCTACCCCAGCCTTGAGGTAGCCTGCTTGCTGTCCCTAACCTGTGCTGTGGACAAGAGCGCACGTGATTTTTCGGGCTCGTCCCAATATTAGACAGCGCTGTATGCAGTCTGGCAAGGACCCTGACGACTGGTTGTTATAATAATAATAATAATAATGAGGATTTGTCTGGCGCCCAACCTCCTGCTGGAGCTCTGGGAGCCTCAGTCACAATAGCTAGTTTGTTGCAATACATACACATGAGATGCAAATGAAAAATACATTACACATTGCACACACATATATGTAATAGACGTCACATACACATTACATACACACAGCTATGATGCGTCTTAACATGACATCGTAAAATGACAATGATGGTGACAGCGAAGGTAAGAAGTTATTCGGTATAATACAGCGGAAGAAATACGATTTCAAAGCAGTTTGAAAAGAGACCGTTGACTCTGCATGGCGAACATGGTAAGGCAGGCTGTTCCAAGTGACTGGACCGTGGTAGAGCAATGCTCGCTGACCCAGTGTTTTTGATTTAACCTTAATAATAACCTTTTTCATATCATGTCAAGTCAGCGGGTTCTAGTAGGTGGAGGCGTTTATGGGTTTAACGTCCTTTTCACCACACAAGGGTGATGTCAAAGACGGGAGGGAGGGGTGGTGGTGGGGGGGGGGAGGCAACGAGTTAAACCGCACCGACACACGTCTTTTTTAAAGCTCCTAGCGGCCGGTATTCGAATCAACTGGACGGGACTGGCAAGAGTAGCCCAGAACAGAGTGCGATGGCGAAGAGTCGTCGACTGGATAGCCTATGCTCCACTTGGAGTCATGGGTCTTAGTAATAGTGGTAGCCGGTATTCAAACTCACGACCCGAACACTGAAAGTCCAACGTTCTATCGTGTGTTCAGTGAGTGTATTTCTTAATGCATGCAGGAGTGACATACCGGTACACCACTCCTGGTTCATATGATCATCTTGGTGCATGTATTACATCATTTTTCCAGCAAAGCAAACTACTAAAGCCGCAAAACAGGCAAATCGCTGAATTTTACACGGACAACGGAATGGTGCGAGGTCAGTAGAGAATACAGTACCGGTGGCAAATTTCGCACCAAGTGGAAACGAGCCAAATTGCTCACAAAACTTCTTCCCCCATAATTCAATAGCCATCGTCGACTAACTTGCGAAATCCTGAACCCAAGGGCACACAGGATATGATTTGGGTTGATTTTCCCTGACTGGGTTTTCAGCCGGTCCAGCCGGCGTGGGTTGGCAGAGAGCCTGATCGACTGTATTGAGTCTGGGAGTCTGTATTTGGCGTCTGGGTGCCAATGTGCAGGCAGTTTTTGCCAGAAGTCTTGCGTGAACCAAGTCCCATTGCACGTTACTATTCACAGTACCACTCATTATGACCTATTGGAAGTGTTTGGACTTTGTGGCTATTTGGAAGAAGTGTTTTGTTTTTTTGTTTTTGTTTTTTTGTAAATGCCACAATAAAGACATGTATTCTTTGGTTGGGTGTTTTACATACTTTTTCTTCAAAGGAAAGGTGACATTACTTCTTTTTTTTTTTCTTTTTTTTTTTTTGGGGGGGGGGGGCATCACGCACGGACTGATGATATGTAGGGACTGACACTAGAAAAACGACGAAAAGTCTGTGCATCTGATCGTGTGTGTGTGTGTGTGTGTGTGTGTGTGTGTGTGTGTGTGTGTGTGTGTGTGTGCGTGCGTGCGTGCGTGCGCGCGCGCGTGCGTGCGTGCGTGTGTGTGTGTGCGGTGTGTGTGTGTGTGTGTGTGTGTGTGTGTGTGTGTGTGTGTGTGTGTGTGTGTGTGTGTGTGTGTGAGAGAGAGAGAGAGAGAGAGAGAGGGAGAGAGAGAGAGGCTGGGTGGGCGTTTGGGGATTTCACGTCTTTTTCCACCACATAAGAGTGATATCAAAGACGGGGCAACGAGGGGAAAAAAAAAAAAAGCACAAATATTTGGCCCCAGCCGGGATTCGAACTCAAGACCCGAGCATTGAAAGTCTAACGCTCTACCATTCGGTTATTCCAGCTCCCCGTGTATAAGAGAGAGAGAGAGAGGGGGGGGGGGAAGGAAATCTAACCCACACCAGCTCAACTTGACTTGGAGCAGTCTACATGCCCGATACATGCATTTGAGAAGCTTCCTATGCTGACCACCACCCAATAGTGTCCCCACGGAGGCAATTAGCACACAGAGCTCTTCATTAAATCACGAAGGGACTCGCGCCTCAAACCCTCGCCTCCCCCTCCTTACCGCCTTCATACAAAGCCTGGCAGAATCATGAGCGAGTGACAAACAAGAGAAGGAATGGAGCGGGGCACGGGCTGAAGACCCCGGTGAATTCAGGCTGGATGCAAATGGCGAGCCGGTGGAGCCAACTTGACCCTCATTCCCCCAAAACGCTATCGATTTTTTTTCTCTCTCTCCAGTCTCACAAACCTTCTTCCCTCCCCCTCCTCAAAAAAAAAAAACGTGTCTGGCGCGTCAGTGTGCGGCGCTGTCGGTGGGTGTTTAATTTTAGAATCTTATGTGATCACCCTGAAACGGACCCACTGTCTTCTTCTGTCAAATGGCAGCTAGGCCTAGAAGCAGGCAGGTACCGGTGTAGGATCCGGTCCGGTCCCCCCTCTGAAGCAGTCCCCCGGGGGACCAATTCGTGGCAAAAACTGCTCTATAATGGTCCCCCCTTAGACATCCAGCCTCGTTTTCGACTGGTCCCCCTGGGCGATTTTGGTCCCCCCTCGCATCCAAAGTAGGCCCCCTCTCGAACTGGTCCCCCTCTTTTCTAACCAATGTAGAGCTATGTCAGTATTTATTTTTAACTTTATTGTTATAGTGTGTGTCAACTCAGTAGAAAACGTGACTCTGGATCTCTCTCACTCTCTCTCTCTCTCTCTCTCTCTCTCGTCCCCCACACTTTCTCTCCTCCCCCCATCTCTCAAACACACACACACACACACATTATGCACGCACGCACGCACGCGTGCACACTCACTCACGCACGCACGCACGCAAACACACACGCGCGCACACACACACACACACACACACACACACACACACACACACACACACACACACCTCTTTCATTATATGTATAATTATTTTCATTTTTGTACAGAGATGTTATTCAAGATGATCTTGAACTGGGTCAAGGTTACAGTGTCAAATCTAAACTTTTAAAAGTGATTGAACTTCGTAGATTTGCCGTTCTATGTAGCCTATACTTTTGTTTTTTTTATTTTCTCTTTTCTTTTTTTTTGTGGGATGAGAAAACGGTCGCCACTAAAAAACAAAAGTATAGGCTACATAGAACGGCAAATCTACGAAGTTAAATCACTTTTAAAAGTTTAGATTTGTTTTCTCTTTTTTTTTTTTTTTTTTTGTGGGATGAGAAAACGGTCGCCACGCTTCTTGACACGTCACGTGACTCGTGTCAAACATGCCTATAATTATAAACGGTCGCCACGCTTCTTGACACGTCACGTGACTCGTGTCAAACATGCCTATAATTATAAGTACACGACAATTCATTCCGTACTTGGGCCACCGAGGTTGAGATATTTGCTGCAGCCACCCTCTTGGACACGCCCGTGTATGTGTTCACAAGAGAGGCTCCAGGCCGACAACCTAGGTGGCTGAAATACGGGCCAGTTTGGCAATCGGCCCCATTGAAAACAGACAGAGTAATTTATATAATGAATCTTGGACATCACTTTGCTCCTGTTTTTTGTGTCACTCCTTAGACCAGAACTGTTAGTCTTCTGCTGTTTTTGTTGTTTCAAGGGTCATGATTTGAGACACTGGTACTCAGTCTTGACTGTCTACTTGAAGTACGCTGAAAGCCAAAGGTGGCAACTAGTTTTCATGTCATGGACACTTACTTAATTTTGAAGAAATATTTTTTCTATGGCGTTGTATAGAAAATATTAGATACTTGGTCTTTGATGTTATTCTCTAAATGCTATTTCCAGTTTAAAAAAATGACAGGAAATGTGGACAGCAAAAAAGAACCAATGCAAAAAAACAACTGAAAGAAACAAGAACACAACCAAACAAATATATCTCACACACACAAAAATAACAACAAGCACATAAATCGGAAAAAAAGAATAAAAATGTTCCTATGGCCCTGTGCTTTTGGGGACAATAAAGTTTTGTAACAATAAAGTTAAAAATAAATACTGACATAGCTCTACATTGGTTAGAAAAGAGGGGGACCAGTTCGAGAGGGGGCCTATTTTGGATGCGAGGGGGGACCAAAATCGCCCAGGGGGACCAGTCGAAAACGAGGCTGGATGTCTAAGGGGGGGACCATTACAGAGCAGTTTTTGCCACGAATTGGTCCCCCGGGGGACTACTTCAGAGGGGGGACCGGACCGGATGCTACACCGGCAGCCAAAATTATGTACAAAGACGCGAACACAAACAAATGGAGTTCTTTTCTAGAAATAATCATTGTGAGCACAGCACAAAAAGACACTAGCTCTCTGCTTTATTCAGAGCAAAGTGGAAGTGCTTATTAAATCCTTTGTACTGCTAAAGGCCCTTGTACAAAATGACGGTAGGCGTGACACAATAGTTGAAAGCAAAAGTGACAGGAAATTGGCGATGTCTTTTGTCCTTCTGCCGGAACAGAATGGATACTAGTCCTTTTTTTCCCAGTGAATTGAAGTGGGGATGACCAAGCTGGTAGAGAATGACTTTCAATGCTGAGGTCGTGAGCTTGATTCCCATCTGGGAGATAGATAAATTGTCATGACTTTTGGTGTTCTCATTGTTAGTCCTGTCTTTGATACGACCCTTATTTGGTAGAAAAAGACGTTATATCTGAAGAAAAAACAAAACAAAACAAAACGATCGAGTCCTACCAATTGAGGGCCAAATGTTTGTGAATATTTTTTTTGTTTGTTTGTTGTTTTTTCTCTCGTTGCCCCGACTTTTAATATCACGTGGTACGTAGTGCAAAAGTAATCAAATAATTAACCACTCCTCTAACAAAATCACCAACCAGCCAGCCAATCTTCCAGTTCCAGGGAATAATAGGCGACTTTGTTCAGTGGCGGGCTAGCGGGATTTGGTACTATGTCTTGAGCGCTGCCGGCGGCGGGGAATCCTTCCGTCAATTTATGATAACATTATGAAAATGAAGAGCCCTTCTGCACCAGGCTGAGTAGAACCGTTGCCAGACGGCACCTAATCGCGGGGTTTGATTTGGGCGAGGGAGTCAGAGAGAGGAACAGCTCAGAGTCAGATCAGTCTCGGTCTTCCAGCAGCGGTCGGCCGGCCAACCCAAACCCAATCGCGACTGCTTTAGTTCAGTGCTCGCATGTGACTGAGGGTTTGTCATCCTTGGTCCTTCGTTAGCACCGACCACTCTTAATCACTGCCGGCCACTCAAAACTTGCTGTGAGAGTGGACAGACAGGGACAACAGTGACGGCGCCTGATTATCGGCGCTTCTGTCAGAAGTGTGACCCATCGCTGTGCCAGTAGGCGCGGACGCTAGGGCACGGGCAGATCGGGGACATCGGCATCTCGTCGTCAGAGGTCAGCATGTGATTTTGGTGCACAGCGGACGCCGTTTATTTCACGCCCATGTTGTCCAGTCAGTAACTGTAGTTTTCTGTGACCATTCGGGGACAGAGGCCAGCTTGACTCTTTATTGACGGTGTCAGAGACGAAGTCAGTGTCTTGCACAAGATGACAGTTTTGGTGTTTATTCTTTAGAACGAGACTATTGGTAGCAGGAACCAGTGCTACCACGAACATCAACGTTGTCGATATGCACTGCCAGTGATGTTTGTTGGTTTCCAGCGAACGCGTGACGGTGAATAAATAGGAAACTGCTAGTGGCGCAAGTCGCAATTATTGCTGTCTACACCTTTGTCGGATGATGCGAGTAATAAAGCTGAAAGTCTGCAAGAAGGTAAGTCCAAGGTGCTCATTCGAATAGTTTGTTAGTGAGATATTTGTGGATTTATGCCGCGCAAGCAACAAAGACTGTTTCGCGGCTAACCAAAGTCCCTTTCTACCAGGTCCTTTAAAACATAAAAACATCACGTTAAAACATGATGTAAATATAAGTTAAAAATCTCTTCGCTTCAAACGAGATGATAGACGTGTCCCATCTTTGTACAGTCCACGGTGCTCGTTCGAAACTCACGCATCGTATTAGTTGTTAATAATAATAATGATAATAATAAGTGAAGGCGCTTTTCCCAGTTTCTCGAAGCGCCAAAAACGCACGCTCACGTAAATCACGCGCACTTACTCGCATCAACACAGTCAAGTGGTAAGAATGTATGGTCAGCCTGAACGTTTCCAGATTTCCCAGCGGCTGAGACAGTTTGCCATCAATGTATCTTTATATGTTTACTGTCAACTGACGCCAACGTTAGAGGCCTCCCATAATTTTTGTCCGTGGCCGGTCGGGGTGTGTGTGTGTGTGTGTGTGTGTGTGTGTGTGTGTGAAAATGGCCCACGAGTTGCAAGTCCCAAGTAGGTCTGACGATTGAAACCGCTAATGCACAGCAATATAATCACGTGATCCCGCCTTTGCCGACTGCCGTGAATACATGATTTCGGCGATATCAATACATGATTCCGTATTCGGGCCGGCCGGCATAGCCCAGTATGTCACTGGCAGTGAGTTTGTCCGGAGCGTTCGCAAACCGCATCAGTCAGTGACCAAGGCTGGGTGGGTGCCATCCTTGAGGGTAATCAATGCCTTTTTCCACCACATAATGGTGATATCAAAGACGGGGCAACGTTATTTGTATTTGGCCCCGGTCGGGATTCAAACTCGCGACCCGAGCATTTTAAGTCCCAACGCTCTACCGCTCGACTGTCCCAACTGGAGCTCGGGTGGGAGTTCATTTTACCGACCAAGTTATCTTTCTTTTCTTTCTTTTTTTCTCCCCTGGTCTCAGTCGTTGCACGATATATAATAGGTATGACTCAGTGACTTGATTCATATGCATGAGTGTGTAGTAGTACGGCACCCATGTACGAATAATAATAATAGCTTATTCAGTAGTTTGTTTATTCAGTTTTTGCAGGCCATTTTGCCAGTAAGAACATGAGGGAATGACTTTACAATCAGTGAAAGCTGTGGTAGAGGTGATTCTCAAAAAAGCATTTCAGAGCAATCACCGGCGAAAGCAGTTTCATGGTTTCTCAAAAGAAGCAGCAAAAAACGCACGCGTGTGTGTTTGTGTGTGCGGGTGTGTTTGTGTGTGCGGGTGTGTTTGTGTGTGTATTCCTCCGTGTGTGTGTGTGTGTGTGTGTGTGTGTGTGTGTGTGTGTGTGTGTTGCTCTCCACAGCCTCTTTGTTCAGATGTGCTTGTTCGCCCTGCTGTGACACCCCTCCTCCCCTCCCCCCCCACCCCCCTCCACCCCTCTGCAGACGACAGCGCACAGTTTGTCAGTCTGCGCGAAATAGCCACCAGTTCTAAATATCAGCGCATCCTAGCGCGCTATAATGCCCATGGAAAGGAAGGGGACAGACTAGGGGAAGGGGAAAGGGGAGAGGAAACCACGCGCAAACTGGCGTCAACTGAAGCTCACACTGTGAAATGGCGGAGCAAAACAACACACCGGCCCGACTAGAATAGCCATAGAAGGAGAGAAAACTGAAGCCCCTTCCACGCCACACCACGCTACCGTGCATTGGCGTAGGGACAGGGTCTAGGGTGGTGTCGACTGTGATTTCAATCCATCAAACTGGCTTGAATTATTCCACTGTAACCCGCCTTCTCTCCCCCCCCCCCCCCCCCGCACTCTCTCTCTCTCTCACACACACACACATCGTGCAGAGACCGAGAGTCACACACACACACACACAGTCACATGCACACACACCTTCCACACACACACACACACACACACACACACACACACACACACACACACTCTTATTAAACTTCTCATTCTCCCTGTGTCGTGTGTGGGTGGGCGTGGCACACTTACACCGAAACCCGTCAGTACAAGGTTATCCACAAAAAAAACCTTTTCAATGTATTTATCGAGTTTTTTTTTTTTCAACTCAGCAGTTGATTGACAGGGGTAAATGCATTGCAAACATTTCATGCCTTATCAGCAAAGGCTGCAGCCAGAGTAGCCGCTGATAACTAGTTGGGTTTTTTTCAGTTTTAAGCCGCAATTGGTGATATCAGTTTTTGACTTGGACTTCTTCTTTCTTTTTTTTTATTCCAGAACTGAGCAAAGCGTCAATCAAAAACTACGCTGTGTCACGGGATATGCTGCCCAGCTCATGTCAAACGACCGTTCCAACTTGAACTCTCGACAACAAACTTGTGAAGAGAGCAGCAAGCGTCTGCTTTGGCGTAGTTGACACACTTTTGTGGCGAGGGCGGCCGGGTTAGCGTCTTTGCTGCGCCGCACGTTCGCCAAGCCAACCACCTAACCAGCGTCCACACACAGGGACAGGCAACTAAACGGGAAAGGGAAGGAAAGAACTCTCTCTGCTCGCGCCAGTCGCTCTCTCCCACTCGCTGTCGGCCTTCACCATCACGAGCACTTGCCGTGGTGTGCCCAGGCCTCGGCGCTTTCTGTGCGATTTGACTATCTTCTTTCAGTGATTTGCAGTTTGATTTAGGAGGTAAAGCTACAGGCAAAAAAGCTAAACGCAACCCGGAGTCCCGTGCACACGCCCTAAACGGTGCTTCTGTGACGTCAGAGTCGTTGTGACGTTCTTTTGGATTAGCTGTGACGCCATCCTACCCGGAGTGCAGCGACCGTGACGTGCCAGCCGAACCATGACGGACACGCAGGAGGCACCCACCATCGATCCTGAGGACACCAAGCCACCGGCTTCTCCGAAGGACAAGAAGGAGGTTAGTACAATAGTAACGATGCACGTTTGTTCATCAGTTTCGTCAGTCAGTCGGCGTCAGTTGTGAAATTTTGGCATTAAAAGATTTGGAGAACAGCTCAGAAGAAGTGGAAGAAGTATAAAATGTGTCATACTGACCTGTTGTCAAAAATCGGTGGACGCTAGAATTCCACGCCGAAGACTCGACTGCTCGATGCTATCACTGTAGTAGGACATTTGTTTGAGAGAAAGTCAGGCGACCTACTAACGACAGAATTGTAGAAGTGGCGACGACCATAATGCTGCATGAAGAGTTTGGTTGATGGTTTTATGGTGATACAAGCTGAATTATGTGGCGTAAATTGCAATCATACACAGTGCATACGCAAATAAAGTTTTAACGAACGTCGCCCACTTCCTTGGCTGTGCAGGAAACGTTGTATGAGTGTCATCACATATTTTTCCAGCCATGTAGTGTTGTCTCGACGGACCAGATATGACTGAACAGCAGCTTCCTTCTTCCGAGTTATGTTGTCCCCAGATCCTGTTACATACTGTACGGTTAAGGGCAGTTTCTAATTGTGTGAGATGGAACGAACGTCCTGTGTCGATCTTACGGGTGGCCGGTTAGACTGGACTCGGACTTTTTTGGTTCCTGCTTCTTTCTCCTTGCCGTCCCGTATGTGTACATCTGCCCATATTTCAATACTTAGCCGTCTGACAGAAGTTTTTCAATCTTTAAAATTTAGTGTCGGGGTTTTAGCTTCAGCTTCTTAGCCCCGACTGTCTGGAACTCCTTGCCTGTCGAACTCCGCCTTCAGACCTCACTGCCTCTGTTTAAATCGCATCTGAAGACCTATCTCTTTCGCCAAGCCTTTGATAACTAAACCTCTGTTAAGTCTGTCTGTGTGCATCATGAGTTCGTCGCAATGCCAGATTGTATGTAAGCCGAGGGGATGTAAATAGCGTGTGTGTGTGTGTGTGTGTGTGTGTGTGTGTGTGTGTGTGTGTGTGTGTGTGTGTGTGTGCCTTAAGCGCAGCGAGTCCTTGGAAGTTGGAGAACGGCGCTCTATAAAAGTCATGTATTATTATTATTATTATTTTAATACACAGAAGACAAGCGTCTGTTGTGCAGCACCGAGTGTTGCAAGCGTTGCACGAGCATTTTGTACCCGAGCAAAAAATACCACTTATAAATCTGTTATGGCTTGCAAGACAGGAGTGCAGGCGACGGAAATAGCGACTGGGTCAGATATACAGCTTGATAAAGAGCTTTTTGAGAAATGTGTGTGGGTGTCACCTTTCCCGCGCACAGAGAAATGCGCTTTATGATAATGGTGTTTCTGCTGCTAAACTGAATGACATGTACAAAGAATACGCGCCTGTGTGTGTGTGTGTGTGTGTGTGTGTGTGTGTGTGTGTGTGTGTGTGTGTGTGTGTGTGTGTGTGTGCTTTTGTTCTTCTGGTACTAGTGCTTACAACTAGAACGCGGCTTTTGATGCACAGAACCGGCTGTGAAACAGCGTCCACTTATGTACCCAAAACAAGAAATATGTCCTGGTCGCAACATCAGAGTCAGTGCAGGAGATAGTGAGGTCAAAATATTTCCGGCCTCACCCGTATCTGTTTCAGTTTTTAAAAGTTCAACCCTGTAAACAATCACATCCTTAGACAAATGATGTATTAATACGACCAGCATCTACTGTGGAATGTTCCGCTGTACTGAGCTTGTAGTTCGCCAACACACAGCGCCGCAAGCATCCCAGGAGGACGCTTTGGGCTTTCGTAAGAGATGTATGATTTAAGAAGCTAGAGCAGAAATTTCAAGTGAAACAACTTGATACAGATTTTAGCGTATTCGAAAGCGATGTTTACGACCATCGGAAAGGTTAATGCACCGTTACCGATCACGGCATCAGGTGGTCGTCACATGTCCACGCTAGTAAAGATGGCGAAATGGCTTGGTGACATTGTTACAGGCGATGAACATGAAACATTAGAGCTGCTTGCTGGACTTTTGACAGATTCTTCTTCCAGAAAGACGGGACGCACAAAATGTCAACACCTCATTCTACGCGCTTTAGCCCAACTTTATAAGGGTTCTGATCAACTCACCTTTTTATGGTGAAGAAGTGCATGAAGGCTCACACCAATTCTCATGACCTATGTGTTTAAAAAATACTGTGCTGATTGAAGGGTTCAAAAATTCAAAAGTTACCTCCCTTTGCCACCCATTGGCCTAGCTTGGGGAAACTGGGCCATATACGGTCATTTTGCACAGAGGACCTAGTAAGCGCCGCGAGTTAGGAAAGCTCCTAGTGCAGACCCTTTTACCATTTGACACTAGTGTGCCGTTCACGTTATCTCTACCGCAGAATGGTATAAAGGCGTAAGTTCCCTTCAAATCCATAGCGCTTACGCCCTTTTACCAAATTATGCTAGTCCCCCTATCGAGATAGTGTCACCTGAATAATTCTATATTGCCAGTGTTAAGTGTCTGGTAAACTTCAGGTGAGGTCAGAAGGAGAGGTGCATTCCAGCGAGCGGTGAGAGAGTGAACGAGAAGTATGAGATGCAGTTAAAAGCGGTGGGGATGTGGGTGGGTTTGACTGAGGAGCACAGGTACCCAGCGTAACTGACTAACCTGTTCACAAGCAAGCAACAACAGGTGAAGTGCGCTGGGAAAAGGTGTATTTGTCGACTGACTTCAAAAATAGGTCAGTCCTCCCTCCCCGTCCTGTTTACTTTTAGTTGGTTGTGACGTCAGGTTTTGTGGAATCAGTGGGATGGACAGGGGATGGAGGTGGGGGGAGGGGGGGTCCTTCACAAATGGAGACGATTGGAAGATAAGATTACACAAAAATGTACGTCACCCCTCAGTAAACACCCAAAGTATTCAGATTCATACAGGATCAGCAAGATTCTGTGTCCGACTTTTTAGCACTGCTGTACACCTCTTTTGTACAGATGTCACCAATTGTAACTTTTGTTTGCATGTGCTTAGAGGGTGACATTCCTTTGGGATATGCTGAATAGGACGTGATGGGATGCGATGGCAAAGCAAGTGTGCTGGAACTCAGGCGTGAGCGTTGTCCGTGCAGCTACTGTGATGACAGATAACCACCCGAAAGACTCAGTGCGGAGCTCAAGCATGCAAAATGGCTTTTATGTAACGAAGAACGGTGGATTCCTTAGCGAGAATTCAAAGGTGTTTATTTTTTTTCTTTCCAAAGGCCACATGAGATCTTAAAATTGATAGCTTGTAATGGTTGACGGCGTCGGCCGGCATTGTGTGTTGCCGGTTGACCGCCGGCCACAAGTTTTGCAGTACTTTATTTATTTTTTTTTGGTAACAGTGAACTGTTTCCAGTTCAATGAGTTTTAGCTGCTGCAGATGCTGCAGGAAGTTGGTTCAGACGCTGCAGACTTGTAGGTCAAGCCAATTAATGTTGCAGTCGGAATTGAAAATCCCGTCTAAAACTCGTAATCTCGTCTGGATCTCGAAATCTCGTCCCAACTTGATCTCGAAATCGCGCTTCAATCTCAAAATCTCGAATCTCGTCTAAATCTCGAAATCTCGCTAAATCACGTACTTACCGGACTACATGCATAAATGCAAAACCTTTGGAGTTTGGTACACCAGCAGTCGTTGCCAGGGACAACATGACAGATGTCTCCCTCGCCAAAATCGGTCCTTCGGGAAAAGCAGACGGCGGCACGGAAGTCTTCTGTCACTTAATCAGAATACACGATCAGATCGGAAACTGGTTTGGTGATCAATGCTTGCAGGAAACGAGTTTTCTCGCGTTGGTGAAACTTAAACCGGTTGGATCGTCCGTTCTGAAAGTGATACCTTGGTCGATTCCTCATTTCCTCTGTATTGTGTCCGTATGAAACAACGCTAACCCATTACCGGCTTCTTCAATAGGAACACAAGAGGTGTGTGTGTGTGTGTGTGTGTGTGTGTGTGTGTGTGTGTGTGTGTGTGTGTGTGTGGATGCTGGGTGAGTGGGTGTCTGGACCTTGTTTGGATTGTAAATTGCAAGAGTCTAAAACCTTCGGCTTCCAGTGTTTAAACAAAGACTTCGGTCCGTACGTCACTACCGGTACCATCTGAATCAAGAGAAGCAGAGGAAAAGTTGGTGTAGAAGCGAACTGAGTCACGTGTGTGTTTCCTCATTTTGTTGATCACAGGAAAGAACAAAAATCAAGTTTCCGACCTCCCGACTTGTTTCGTAAAGAACAAATCATGGCTATAATTATGTCTATGAATGCAATACGCCTTTGTTGTTTAGATTTATGTGACCTGTTTCGGTTTTTTGTTGGTGTTTGCTCGACTTTATTATAGTTTCTTTGGTTGTTTTTGTCTCGATGTAGTTTTCAAGCTCCGTTTCTATGCTCCGTTTGGCTCAGACCTAAGTGTCCTTTGACAACAGACATGCAACATTCCCCTGCACACTGTCTCAGGGCTTACAATCGTCAAGCGAAACTAGGTCATCTGTGTGTGGAAAAGTTCACTGCTAGTCCCAACGCTAACGCTTACACACATCCTTTTTTAGGGGGGAGGTCCTTTTTGGAAGATTCTCTCACGGTTTCCCAGTTGCAGCATTGTGATACTCTCACCTGCTGTTTAACTGGCAAGCCGGCGCTGTGAAAAAATCCTCATGGTTGAGTATTTGGGTTTAGGGGTGTATTCAAACGTGGGTAAACACAAAGACGAAACCTCCCCATCCATAGTGAACGACTCGCTTTTTATGACAGGGGCGATGCTGGCCCATCATCGCATTAATATTCAGTGGAAGAGGTTTACGACTAAACGTTGATATGTGGTGTTACTTCCTTTCCCTTTTCTATTTCTGAGCTTCTTTATTTGGGGGTCTGGAATCAGGAGCTCACGTGGTTGTGCGCTAGGCTGTTGTAAGGAGGCGGTTGTGAGTTCGAATCCTCTCAGGGTGAACATTTTGAACGGACCTTCTTCTAGTGCCTTCCGGTGTTTTTGAAACCCTATTTAATGTGGATAAAAGACGTTTAACTTAAAAAATACCCACCCTCCCACAATCCTGTTCTTTTTGCTGTTTTTTTTTTTAGGGTGTCTTCGAGAGCACTTCCATGGTTGACAATAGAATTCAAACTCAAATTAAATACTTACGCAGCTGCTGTACTAGAGGTTGAAGTTTGCTAACACTTGAAGCTTTCCGGGCTCCGTTCACTTTACGACCGTAAGAAAGTTTTTTTTTTCCATCCTACCTGAAAACATAATTACATTCATTTAGAAGTCCATTTCTTGTTTGTTTGGTTTTCGATAATTGCATGTGTTTTCTCTAATGTGACCGTGCAACTTTGGTTGTCTGCGTGTAATTGGGCTATGTGATACAGCCTCAAAGACTGGACCGAGTTCTTGACTTGTCTGCATCGTTATGGTCAAACTTACTTTGTTTGTTGTTGTTTTTCAGTGTTTAATGCCCTGTACTATGACGTTTTCCCCTGAACAGGCTAAGTTTTGTATGACTGAGTCTGGCGAGGCCGACAGGTGGTAGGGTGTAGTCAGTCGCAGTTCCTCAACTTACGTGTGCGATAGGCAAAGCTAAGCTAGGGAACACAGACTACTGACAGTTAGCTGTAGTTTAAATAAGTTTGCCGACCGGACATGCTAAGTCCCTAGGCTAAGAGTAAACGAAGTGTACACAACCCCCCTCTCAGCTCAAATTCCTGTCGTATTTTCGCCCCGTCACACATGGCTAACTCCTAGTTATGCAGGGTGAACGAAGCCGGCAAGCCGCACACACCGACAGGGTGTAGATGCGTTTTACTTTCTGATGCGAATATTTCTCTCCGGCTTTGGGCGTAAACAAGCCGCTGTCAAAAGGTATAGGGTCGATTCCCAGCAGGGGATGCGCGGAGGGATATGAGATTCGCGCCGCGTGGCACATTTACGCCGGATCGAAGAAACTACATGGACTCCAAGTGGCCGCGATGGCTTAGGGTTCAAGTAAGGTCACACAATTTTGGTGGAATTGCTGAGGTCGAGACACGGGGCTTGGTAAAACTGTTTAAGGGGATGGATGGATTGGTGAGAAGGGATAGGAGTGGAGAGTACATAGCTACACTTTAATTATGTGGTGGGGCCCTGATTGGGCGGGGGCATGGAGTGGGTTTCAGAAAACCCGCGGGTGAGCGAAAGAGTCTGCACTGCTTGCCGGCTTGGTTTGTGAGTTATATTTAACAAACTTTTTCATTGCTTGTGTCGAGATAAAAAAAAGATAGGGTTTCATTAGCCCATTACGCTTATAACCTGATGCTCAGCCGGAGTAACAATGCAATCTTTTGCGAACGGCAGAACCGCCTGGTTTTTTTTTTTGGAGGGGGGGGGGGACAAAACTAGTGGTGTTCACCATATATGTTTACGCACCGCCAGAATTTTGTCCGTGTCAGCTTGCAAAACAATACTCTCTACCTGCTGCCACCATGACCGTCAGTTGGTGACAGGAAAACGTACGTGCCCCACCACACAATGCATCATACTGAAATTTTCAAGCGGGCGGAGATTGCTTTTTGGGTGCAGTAGACCGTATCCATATCGCGTCTAAATATGAGCCGCTGACGCGTACCCACCCCTTGCCGTTTATGGTAATAAGGAGTAGGACTGTTTTTTTGTGCTCGTTTGATGGCGGGAGATCCGTGTGCAGTCGGCCGTGACTGTCGGATCAATTGATATCCGCTTCTTTATGTAAGATCCGCAAAGCCGCTTGTCTGAAGTGAGGAGGGTCTAGTATTGCTTGCTAGCGTGAGGTCGCAATAAATTCTTTTGTAAAAAACGTACATCAGTGTAGTGTTATTTCGGTTTATTGTACGCGTCGATGAACCGCTGAATAGGATAAAACTTGAAGGCTGTGGGTGTATGTATAACTTACCTGCTTTTCGGCAAAATCGTTACCCCGGGGTTATCTTGTCATTGCTCCGGGGAAATTAGTTCCTTTCCTATTCCAGGCACATGTACAAACAGTTAAACTGGTGCAGTAGCGCAAAGAGATAATCTAGTTAATGCTGTGGATGGGCGAGGAAAGAGAGAGAGAGAGGGGGGGGGGGGGCATGGTGATGGCGGGTCTCCTTTTTTCCCCCCTCCGCTTTCTGGTTTGCTGCCCCACCTCGTCGCTACTGCAGTGGCGTTCCTCCCAGGTCATGGGTGGAATCCATGGAGGGCTCGGAAGCGTGTGCAATTTTTATTATGATGACGATGAGGCTGGTTGGTTGCTGTTGTGGAGGTGAGTGTGGTGTTCCGGTCCAGTCGCCAGAGGCAGTTCCCCGAGGTTTTCGAAACTTTTTCTGCGGGCAGAAAATTTCGTGTGTTATCTTGGTCAATACACAACACAAGAAAGCATCTGGAGTGGTTTCTGGCTAACAATAACACGCAGGCATGTTTATGGTAGTGTTCTCCGCTGACAAGATGCTCAATAATCAATTGAGTTCGTGGCTGACAAACCCGAAGGCGGCAATATCGGCGTGCAGCTGACGTGGTGTACCGTACGAAAGTCCCACGATCCAAATTTAGAAACATAAATTTAACACGGCGACACACAGCAGTCACCGAACAAATGAATTGCGTTTTGCCGCAGCTGATCGAAACTGAACTGTAGCCAATCACCGAGCAGTCGTCAGCTTGTGAAAAAAAAAAAAAACAAAAACCCGCTGTACTCCTTGTTCGGTAGTGGTTGCCGTGGCAACCAGCGATGGAGGTGTTTGACCGGAAAGAAAAATGCTTTGTCTCTGCGATCGATTGTAATCATAGCATCACCGCTATTTTTGTTTTGCTGCGAAATCCGAGTCCTCACGCTGTCGCTCAACCGTGACGGAGCGTGTGGCACGTGCGTAGTGTTTTGTCGTCGGCGAAGCGTGTCGTTTTTGAGCTCCGCAGATGATTGTTGGTTCATACGTGCACGAATGTAGGTAGTTGAAAAGGCATTCTATCTATCTTGACTTGCTGACGCTTTGGCGATGATGGCGTTTCATGCATATATTAATAGTGGTTGAGTCTTTCGTGATGGCTTAACAATATGCTGGCGACAGGTGTTGTTCACACACACACACACACACACACACACACACACACACACACACACACACACACACACACACAGAGTATGACTCAAAGCGTCGTTTGCATACGCCATCTTTCGCTGAAAAGTTCGGCCGGAGACATGCTGCAATTTTCCAGTCCAGCTGGGGTTTTTTTTTGTATTGCTGAGCAAGAAGAAGTGCGTGAAAAATAAACATATATATTATAAAAACCTCACGGCACCGAGCATATGTATTATTAACCATTATGAGAGGCATGTAGCCGGGGAGAAAAACAAAACCCACACAAATAGGCCTACGAGAACAAAGTATTCTACCAGCTACGATTTACAGCTGCCTTCACAGATTATATACGTGACAAAGACTGCTTCATTAACTGTTAGTCTGTGTGACTCAAACCCACGCCACACCCGAAACCGGTCACACTGCCAAACCCTACAAAGCTGCCATTCATGAAATGACACCGGCCACACCAACTCAGGTCTGGCTGGCGGATGTCCTTTGTAAGGAACGCACACAGTACACGTTATCACAGAAGCACAATGCAAAGCTGTGCAGCCTATTGATAAATTTGAACATGTTTCGGGCAGCTAGTGTCGTTCATGGCCTTTAACTTGATCTTGCTATCTCTGCATCTGTCTCTCTGACGCTCTCTGTTTTCTCTGTCTCCGAGTCTGCCGTCTACTACGCGGGCCTCTGATGGAAATTCTGGCATTCCAGTTGAAAGTGTAGGGTTCAAAGTATGTATTGTTCTGAAGTAGGATACTTGTCTGTTCACTTCGTGGTTCGGTAAAAGTACAAACTGGATGCCGGATAACGAAACCTAGGTTACCGGGCCGAATCATTGAAATAAGGAAACAATTGCTTATGCTGATCATTCCGTCAGTGAATCAGCTTGAACAACCAGTCTGTAAAAATGAATGAAATAAAAGAAAAAGATGAAAAAAAAGGCCAACCGCCACCTGCTGAAACCGATGGCGGCACAGTCTGGGACATTCTCCGATGTTCGTTTTTGCTTGTAGCTAGACCGGCGCGCTGACCTTTGACTCTTCGGTTTTGATAAACGATCCCAGTCTGTAGTCTTGTCGTTGGCAATAATTCGCAGGGATTACCTCTTGTACAGTGGAGGACAAGTGACGGTAATACGCTCATAATGCCTGATGTTCATTCCAGGCTGTTTCTACCTAGTCAGATCTGGAGGCAGGGTTGTGTGTGTGTGTGTGTGTGTGTGTGTGTGTGTGTGTGTTCTCTAGACACAGCCCGCGTTTGCTGCAGGCAAGCAGACCTGAATTCCGTCAGTTTCTCATCGCTTGGCGTCCGTTCTTGTCATGATGGGCATGTACTGTCCAGTCAGCGGCTCAAGCTATTCTGATTTTATCCATTAATTTATTTCTGGTTGGTTGGTTGGTTGGTTGTTTGCTCTCTCTCTCTCTCTCCTCTTATGCTTCTACACTCGCGGCAAAAAGTTTCAACATTAGTCATACGTATACATGCCTGAGTAACAATGATCAGGGATGTGGAAAAAGCAACGGTCGTCTGTCTCGTGTACAAGTTCGCACACACCACAACCACTTGCTACATCGGCAGCAGTCAGCTAATCACATGGTCCCGCATGTTCCCACACACTGTTGGTCCGCTGTGGTGTCCCTGGGGACAGCGGTAGGTGGTTGACCCTTGGGCCTGCGTCAGTCGTGTGACCTTACTGAAGAGGAAAGTCCTGAGTCAGCCAGTTGTAAAAAGCAGATTTGTATACGTCTGTTGGACGAAGAGAGAGAGAGAGAGGCAGAGAGAGAGAGAGAGAAAGGGGGGGGGGGTGTCTTGTTCCCTCTCCCTGCCATGTTTCTACTCTCCAGTAACCGAAGTAACAAGACATACAATGTTATATTGTGTGACTCATTGTCTTGTCCTGTTGGAACGGTTCCTGTTCTCTTCTAGGTCCTTGTCAAACGGCAGCTAAAACTTATTTCACTTGTTGTCTTGCTGACCGTCAACATCAGCGTTGTCCTTCCTGCCCCCCCCCCCTTTATTTCCCCAATTGATGGCGAGTTGAAAAGGACACAGTGTACAAGCAGTCTCGTTTTCCACAGCCCCGTGTGCAGGTCCCCCTAGTGTCGACAGCCAAAGGTCCACGATCCGAGGTAAACAGGGTCCCTCCCACAATAGCTGACCATTCAGCATGGTTGACACTGTGGATTTAGAGACTTGTAACCAAACATTCCACGGCGGCGGGTTTGGGGTTACGCTTGCGGCCGTCTGCAGCGGTTTGCGGCCGTCAAACGGACTGGAAACTATAAAGGAGAGCCGTAAGATCTTTGTGTAGACGAAGAGAAGTTGGTGAGAACTTACACTACAGTGGGCGGACAGTGTAAGAGGTTGGCCGGGGTCATCGGTTTGCTGACAGGAGCGGTTGTTGTGGTGGTCCACACTCAGGAAGGTCGCTTCCGCTAATGTCGTTTAGTTTAGTCCACAGTTGGCTATGGGAAGTTTGTTGCTGTTATCGTTGTTTGTCTGTTTGTTTCTTTGAAGATGATTTTTTTTCCCCAGGAGGCACCGGTTCTTAGCTTTTTCTCTTCCAAAATCGAGAACAAGAAACTTGTTCAGGTGTTTTTCACTGTTGCGAGAAAAAACAAACAAAAAAACTGAACGGACGGGGAAGGGGATGGGGGTGCGGAGAGATGATGGTGGTGTCTTTCTGGGTCAGCAGTAGTGCAAGTGTATGCTCACTAGTGACATTTGGACCCCCACTTTCTCTCTCTAAGTGTTTGTGTGTGTGTGTATGTGTGTTGGGGGGGGGGGTGCATTTTCTTTCTTGGTGTGTATTTTCACCAAGACCCCTCACCTTCTTTAAAGTCTCAATACGTTTGTCGGGCATACAAACACTTTTCCAAAACACTTTGGAAAACTTTTTTTTATCGAATGCGCTTAATCCGTGCATAAGAATCAGTCACTTGGGACACAATATAGCATCTGGAATGATTCCAGTGATTCGGGTTGGCGTATATGTTGGTCTACGTACGTAGAAACGTACCGCCTGCTGAGTAGACGACGTTAGTTGGTTGCATACTGAAGACCAGCTAGACAGCCCTGATTGTTGGCTATATTCAGCGACTTTGTCGATCGGCGTGTAGTACAGCGGATACGGAAGCGTTAGGCCAAAGAAAATCATATTTCTCAGTCTACTGTTAGAAGCCGCAAAAGTCGCGAAAATGGTCGCAGTGGCCAAAAGGAACATCTACTCATTTGGCAAACAACCAAGGAGCGTTGTAAGCCGGCGGTAGTCTTCCCCCGCAGAACGCACTACGAACGTCGAGACTTTAAGCCGCCCTTACCGAAAATTGTTGTAGTGGTTTCGTCTCAATACGACTATGTCGACGAAGACCTCTAAATACGTACATTCTTGGTCTGTATGCAGAGACTGACTAATGTGCCCGTGTAACTTGTTATTGCATGGGATCTGGCCGCTGTTTCCCTAGTCCTCAGAACGCTGGCTACCATTCATATGCAGACTACTGGCGTACAACACACTTGTGAAGTCGCTGAATAGTGAATACATGTTCTGAAAAACTCTTTCGAAATCTCTTTTCATTTGAACAGTGTAGCGGCTCAGTTTACCGGCCGGGACATTGAGAGAGAGAGAGAGAGAGGGAAAGGGGGGGGGGGTCCTTCTGTCCACCAGGAAGGTGATTTCAGAGGCGGGGACCATGGGAAAGAGGCCTGCACAAAATTAATTTCAATTTAGCTCTGTGGGGATCAAACCTTCAACCCGTTCCAATTGAGAGACTGATGCTGAGCCATTTGATTTATCCTGGCCCAGAGAGAGAGAGAGAGAGAGAGAGAGAGTTGGTGAATGTATGGGAGTTTAACGTCCTTTTCTACCACGCATGGGTGATATCAAATACGGGGCAACGAGAAAATGGCCAGCACAAATATTTGGCCCAAGCCGGGATTCAAACACACGACCTGAGCATTCAAAGACCAACTGACGCTCTACCATTCGGTTATCCCGGCCGCTCCCCAGACTCGGGGGGGGGGGGGGGGGGGGGAAAGAGAGAGAGAGCACAAAGTCGGGTTCGATTCGTAACTAATGGCACTTCACTTTTTCTAAAAAGTGGCACTTTCATTTCGTCGGTTTTCCTAGTTCGTTCAGTTGTGTCTTTTCCCCAGAGAAACTCTCCGCCTGCTGCGGAAGGATGCAGGCAAGCTCTGCCATATTAAAATCTGAGAAAACACCGTGAACACTTAAAACGAACGAAAGGGAGGAAAAAACATGTCTAGGACAAATTGGCGCGCCCAGGAACCCAACACCATCTTTCACAGTATTATCACCTGCGTGCGATTTGTATCAGGATATTACCCGGGTCACAGAACGGGAAGCCGCTTAGGTGCGCCCCCTACGATATAAAGGACGATAATCCACGGGGAGTAAGATTGCTGGCCTCACCACCCTTAACCACTGACACCCATAATTTTCCTTCAGTCGCTCACCTGTCATCAGTTATCAACTCTTGATGGTCTGGTCGTCGGGTAGTTATCTTGTCTTGAGGCCGTACAGCCACCTGTTGTACCTATCCTGGGGCACGTCTTCATACCGTGCAACTTCGTATTCAGCCCGTCTTCGTATGGTTCAGTTCATATTGCGGTATCAGGTTCCAGATGCTTTAGCGTAGTGCATACAGAACACTCGAACTGAATTAACCATCTGTGCACCTAACATACAACAATCAGTGTTGAAGAAGATCGTTTCGTGAATGCGTCCCTTGGAAAATGTTCTTTGTCTCCATGCACCATGCAATACCGCTGTTGCCGGTTACGAAGAGTCGGGTGCTCTCCAGCGCCGGAGACGCGAACGGTCCACCTGAGGTGGGCTACGCATGCGATGGCGAGCAACGTGAGCGTTTCGACCGGCGAAGATGTTCGCGATAAAATTAAATCAATGAAAGTTCCTGAACTGAAAAAATATCTGAAAGACAGGGGCGTGCGTTTAAGTGGCTACACAAAAGCGCAGCTTATCACTCTAGCCCTTGAAGCAGATCGGCAGTCGCTTCAACCGAGAGGTAGGCGGTGTAAAGGTCAAGTCGACCTGTGACTTGTGGCTTGCCACTAATTTTTATTCAAGCACTTTGGCTGTTTATCAGTGCGAACTGAAATTTTGCTTGGAAATGAAAGTCTTTCTTTCTTGATTTTTGGTTCCATAACGATTGTGTTCAAACAATGTAGGTACCGGGACAGAATTTGTCCGATTGTTCCCGACGAAATGGCGGCTGCACACGCTAGGCCACCGAGACGAGTCGGCGTTCTGCCTTCGAATCGCTTTTATCCACAAATTTCTTGAAACTTTTGAAGAAAAGGGCTCAAACTGAACGATCTCACCATTAGGTAAGACCGTCTCTGGGAATTTCTCCTGCTTATCTGATTTGCTCGAGCCATTTTGGCAGCCGATCGCAACGCAGTGGTAGTGCGGCATCGTGTGTGACTCGAGTAGCCCACATGCCGAGTCTATCAAGCCTTGTCTCGGTCCAAACTCGCGCACGTTCACGCATGTTCACGCGCTATAACGAGAATCGGCAACAAGGCCCAGGCCCGGCCTGCGTTCGGGTCAGTCGGGAAGCCGGGACAGTGCAGGGATGGAAAGTTGGACTTTCAATGTTCGGGTCGTGAGTTCGATTCCCGGCTGGGGCCAGATATTTGTGCTGGCATTTTCATCGTTTCCCCGGTTTTTTTTTTTAGTTTTTTTTTTTTATATCACCCATATATGGTTGGAAAAGACTTTAAACCCTTTAAATTCCCACCCACCCACCGACTCTGCGTTCAGGTCAGAGCGGCATTGGGACACATACGGTCTTGCTCAGTGCTGCGTATTGATACCTGGGTCTCGGCAAGAAAAGTGGTTTGAGGCCGAAAATTATGTGAGAAGGGTCGCACTCAGCCCTAAACTGCGGCCCGTTGCAAACCGACGCAAATACCTGCAGGTCAGATTCGCTAATTAAACATCTAATCTCTTGAAAACAGTCCCTTAACTGGAACAGCGCACGTATCTGCCTTCCAGTTGCAGTTTACAGAAAAAAAGGAAAACATCTTCAACAAGTTAATTGGCTTCCCGGGTAGACGGCTAATTGTGAGCGCAAGGTTCAGTGAAAGGTGGTATCTGCCGCTGTAAATTACACCAATGATAAAAACCGGCTGCGCTGGATTTGCATAGAACGATACACGGCCCCCTGCTGCGGATGGCGGAAATTCAGTGTTGAAAGAAACTGTGCCGTCACCCTTGAAGGTGAAGGCCGTGTGTGTGTGTGTGTGTGTGTGTGTGTGTGTGTGTGTGTGTGTGTGTGTGTGTGTGTGAAGATAGTTTCCTGCTATCGTTTGATTCAGAACTTTGGTTTCTGTTTTCAGTTTATTGATCGCCAGAAGTGTGAAAGGCGCTTATGTCGGCAGCGGCCGTTTTAATTGGAAACTGTACATGTTTTTATTTAGTTTTTTTTTTTTTTTTTTTTTTTACATTCACAACGCGGAAGATTCTGAATATATTCTGCAGTTCTACATTATGACTCAGCACAGCCATTTTCTCCCCAACATTGACAGAGTTTTGTCTCCGGTAATTGCAGTCATTGGATGCAAGACGTTAACTTCCATTACCACACGCATTGCCAGAAGAAACTGCTTATGTTAAGCCGATTATACGTTTTCAGCCTCCGGGCCAGGATGGAGATGAGATGCATTACCTTCGCTTATGTATCTAGTTATAGTGTCGGATTGGCAGTGGGCAAGTGCACGGAAGCGTTGGGGTGGGTGCTTTGTTGCTTTGAGTTTTTTGTGTGTGTGTTTTTTTTTTTTTTTTTTAGGAAGGCTTGGGGATGGGGAGGGGGGAAGGGGTGATAAGGAGGGAGTGGATGGGAACGTCAGTGGGAAGGGAGATGGGTACGGGGATGGGGAGCATAAACAACGGAACGCCGGCTTTGGATCGATACAACGTGCATTTCGATGAGCGGTTAAAGCCAAAATGATGGCAGCCCGACATTACTTCACGCGAGAACATGATCGAGGCTCGTGGCTTCTCCTAGAAATACCACACAGGGTCGGCCAAGTGGAGTTCTGTGCTCATCAACTGCAGGTCGGAAGTAACGAGCATCCAGTGACACAAATAAAATGAGAAAAGTCATAAACTAGTGTGAATTATGTCGCGTGGCAGGCAACTCATCACGCTGAAGAATGCCTGGAAAATTTGGCCGTTTTAACCAAGGAATGCCCATTTCCAAAAACGAAGTTGTACATGCCCGCTGAAGAATGTCTGGAAAATTTGGCCGTTTTAACCAAGAAATGCCCATTTCCGAAAACGAAGTTGTACATGGGTTTTGTGTGCACGCGTCAGTCATGGTGTGTGTGTGTGTGTGTGTGTGTGTGTGTGTGTGTGTGTGTGTGTGTGTGTGTGTGTGTGTGTGTACCGACAAACTGATACAGATGTGTCTATTAGGCACGCTGGTCCACTGAAAACCAGCGGATATAAGTTAACCCTGTGAAGATCAGTACTCCGAGATCAAGAGAGGGGGGTGGGGGGGGGGAGGGGAGGGGGTGTGTTAGAATGAATTAAGTGGGCTGGCGGTTTGTACTGCATGGGGGGAGATTATGGGGGGAAAGGGGAGGTTGGGTTTAGGGATGAGAGAAGTAGGGGAGAGGTATCAAGTAGGCTACAGAAGGGAAATGTCCGCTGTCTCAGAGTTAATGCATGACCTTAAATAGGTTCCCAGGTTAATGTGCTCGTTTGGAGAAGGCCACAAGACACAAAGCTGGGTTTATGTACCTCTTTCTCTGAGAAGAAACGGCCGAACGAGGCTCTGTGTGTGTGTGTGTGTGTGTGTGTGTGTGTGTGTGTGTGTGTGTGTGTGTGTGTGTGTGTGTGTGTTGGGTACATGTCTCTCAATTCTCTTAGTCTCTTCTTCAATATACGTACTTACCAATTTATGAAGGTAATCGCCTACCAGGTGTTGAACCTATACTTGAAACCACCACTTAGTAAAATTTGACGGTCATCATTTTGTTCAGTCTTTGCAAATACATGATTCCTGTCAGAAAATGAGGTCGTTTGTAAAGGTGCATCTGAAAATGGCTTAGTGCAACCAACAAACTCAGCACCTGAGTAGATTACTAGCAGACAAGTAAGGAGGAAAAACGGACGCAAACAGCTTCAGCTGTACGGATCGAAATTAGCCTTTAGCTTATCTCGTAAAACTGCTTGATATCCAGCAACATCTGCCTGCATTCTTTGGATGGCGGTGGTGCGTACTTCCTGGTAAATTGGATTTGCTAAAATAGTCCACATCAAAGGCACTACTTCAGGAAATAAACAGGTGCCCCCTTCACAACCTGTTTCAAGGAGAGAGAGAGGTAGAGAGAGAGAGAGAGAGGGGGGGGGGGGACTGAGGTGATGGCCATGGTGGGGGAAAGGCAGTGGGGATGACCCTTGGGATTTTGCAAGCATATAGTCAACCAGTTGGCATCTATATGAAAGTGAGAGTGAGATGGACAGAGTTAGTTTAGTAGTAGCAGTTGTTGTTGTTCTAATCCGATGGTTGCTGCCCAGTGCTGCTGCTTGCGTTTTGCATCTTGGGCTAAATACTGTGAGGACTCGACTCCAAAGGGTCATCCCACTATTTTTGTAGAGTTTATCGTGTTTCATAGTGACCATTTTCAAGCTGTCCGCCAATCATGTTGGGCAGGAACAGCCTACGTTTCTTCAACATACATATATTATACACGACACCCCTAACTCTGCGGGAAGCCGGGATGGCCGAATGGTAGAGTGCTGGACTTTCGCTCGGGTCGTGAGTTCGAATCACGGCTGAAGCCAAATATTTGTGCTGGCCATTTTCTCGTTGCCCCGTCTTTGATATCACCCATAGGTGGTGGAGAAGGACGTTAACCTCCCAAACACTCAACCCACCCTAACTCTGCATGTCTCCTGCAGACTGACAACTGGCCCTCATAAAGCTTCGGCCGGGACACTTTATCTGTTTCTCGATTTAAGAGTTCTTCATTTCCCGGTCCCTGTGTCTTCCCTTTCGTTTTTATCCCGCCCCAGACGCACGTCCACAGCGATTTCAGTCAACAGAACACAATCCTGTCGGTATTTGTGGCCGTCGCTCGTCTAACAGGCGTTCGTGCTGTGTAGGGGTGATGTCACTCCGAGTCCATGCTCAAGTCAACAGACCTTGCCGCAAAACTACACCAGATCTAAACCAGGAAACGTGCACAGCTTTTCCCTCTCTCTCTCTTTGTATCCTGAAATACAGACAAATGGAGACGCAGTTCCGAACATGTCGGCTTGATCGCGGGGGAAAACCGTAACTTAGTTCTGCGACTGAAAGGGTGTAAACTGATATGAAATGAACATGATTTAGGGTTTTTTGCTTTGTTTGAGAAAGCAGTGTATAGGGCCTCAACAACTGCTGCTTGGTCGTTGAGATTAAGGAACTGGAATGGAAAAAATCTCCTTCTCTACTCCAGCCATGCATCTACTGACGAAGGTGAAAGAGGTCTTGTGCCTTTCCAATCGTTAACGTTATTAGAATACCGGTAAATAAATTTGCTTTTTAACCACAGGTTTCTGTATAGAGATCTGTGCGTTTGACAATAGGAGAGCGCTCGGCTGTATATCGCTCTTCAGGAAAAGATAACTGTCCGGAAGAGATAACTGTCCGGAAGCAAGTATGGCAGTTCCTCGTCCTTACCTCAACAGCTCCAGTAAGCATTCTTGCTGGCCTTTGAAAGTGCCCTGCGTGAGATTTTGCAATTAGCAGCTTTAGAAAGAACAGGTTTAGCACCGGTCTGTCGACAAACTTCGGTAACCCGCGCTGACCTGCGACCATCACCTACACACACAAGTGTACCCTTCATCAATGGGGGTTCGTTTCGTGTGTCGCGACAGTTTCGCTTGGACTCACCGCTCTGTTGACCATCTCCGGAGACGAATAAGTCCTGCTGTTGTGGCGGAACGGCACGAGTGAAAAGAAAGGGGGTCGTGTGAATGTCACGGGGGTTGGTGTACATGTACTTGTGAGAAGTGTCGCTGTTGTTATTGCCGAAGTTCCTCTCTTGTAATTGTGATACTCGATACACTCGTTGCCTTTCTGAGACCTGCAATAAAAGTTTCCGAGCATGGATATGATACAAATGCATTCTTGACTTTCTTGGCCATTAACATGTTCTCGATTTTACTTTGGGTGGAATTGGTTTGTTCGCTACTCTCCCTCTGTGTGTGTGTGGGGGGGGGGGGGGGCGACGAGGGGGATTATGTGTCAAATTCTGGCAAATTTTGTAACTCAGAAGAAGATGCAAGTGTATCCGAAATCTACACGCGAAACACTCCGCATTCGGACGGGCGTTTACGACACTCTTAAATACACATTCGTCATTTGTCATTCTTGTCTGCCCGTAAACCACCCATTACAGGTATTTGACGGGAGGGTGGACAAGGGCCATAAAGCGTCACGCTTGCCTTCGCACGCCCGCCGTGTGATCAGGAGTATTTTCTCGCGTGTGAGATAGACAAGATAGGACGTGGACAATCTTAGGGGTGGATGCACACACTCAGCACCGAACTGTTTTCCGATGTCTGAGACTGTTGAAGCTCGTCCATGCGTCTCAGTTGATTTCGATCGTATGGCAGCCTTAATTGTGCGCACTGCGTTTGAGCACAATGCTCGAGTGTCTTCGGTGTTATCGAGGTCTTGCCACTGATCCTCATGTGTTGACCTTTATCTTTTTTAACCTGATTGCGCGCTATCCGTTTGACAGGTTATCACTTACGTTCGATAGGAGTCGCTTTTGGTTGATCTCTTTCATTTTTTTCCCCCTGAGCGAGGAAGCCAGTGGAGTAGATGTTTACGGGCACTGTTGCTACCGTTTCTAGGTTTTATATAGGGAGACTTCTGTTTTGGAACGGTTGCTCTTGTGACTAGTCTGTCTTAGAGAGTATAGAACCCCGAATGCAACACACTGACGTTCGATGGCCGTGCGAACGAGGAAAACTCGGCCGTCCGGACTCGGAGTTACAAGGTCGAGTGTCGTGCACGACACTGTCACCAGCTACTGCGTTTTGGTTTCTACTGATCATCCGAACGCAGGCGTGTACTGACGTGTGTTCATTTATTTGTGCATGTGTCTTAGTTGTGTGATGCTACACACCACCACAACTGCACAGAACGATCTGTGAGCTTAAAAACCTTAAACTTGGGCCTTTAAGAAACTGTTTTATATTACATGTACATTCTGACTCATTCAGCATTTACACTCATACGAGTGTTTCCACTGACATAGTCCTGTTTTCATCCAATGCAGGACCGCAAGAGTGTTTGTTATTGGTTGAAAAACAGAAAAGAGAGAAGTGTGGCGGTTGTTTGGGTGATTCAAGTGGTTGACTGGTTGGTTTGTTTACTCTGCCCTGCGACAAGAATTTGTTCCGTTCGTTTTTAATGATCGGAATCTGAGGCCAAAGGTTTATTTGATGGCTTCAGTTGCTGTGTTTCGTTTCACGAGGGACACCGTTGCCAATTAAGTGTATGCCCCCAGTTGTTAGCACTGGTCCCCAGACTGTGTATCTTGACTACAGCCCCAGGTCCATTTGCTGATGACGCGAACCTGATGCCATTTTCGTTTCCAGACTGAGGAGACAGACACCCAGCGGCCACAAATTGACCTGCATTGGCGGGCGTCCTTATTTACAAGCCTCGGTTGCAGTAGTTTCACACACACACACACACACACACACACACACACACACACACACACACACACACACACACACTGTAGTGGCAGGGGCAGTCGCAATTAACTTTGAAACCACACCACACAGTACACATGGTACACTGAACCCCTGAAACCATTCGCCCCTGAGTCTTCATTAGAGAGGTTGAAAGTGGCTGCAAGCAGCCCCGAATACACAGTGGCAAGACTCCAACATAAGACATTGTAAGCCATGCCCCCTGTCTCTCCCCGTCCGTAATGACCCTTGAGACCGACTCTGTAATGGAATTCTCGCGCCTTTCAGATCCCAACTTCTGTTGAGGTCGATCAAGACTGATCAGAGACCAGAGAACGGCCTACGGCTGTTGGGAAACAAAACAGGCCTAAGCGCTTATCCAGCCTATAGCGCTTAATCCTTTTTCTTTTTTTTTTTAGATGTAGGTAGAGGATCTCTTGGCGTATTGACATTGTCTGTGAACAATCTAGTAGTTTATACATGCACCAAAGCTGAAAGTCTAGTACGGCACTGACTTTGAATTTGGGAACACCTTTCGCCACCGTGAAATGCATGCCCTGTAGTGGAGTCTTTAGTGTGTATGAAATCGGTCTTTTCAGATCATTCGTGATAAAAAAAGTGAACTGATTCCTGTCAGTCTGGGGAGCCGGGATAGCCGAATGGTTGAGCATTGGACTTTCAATGCTCGGGTCGTGAGTTTGAATCCCGGTAGGGGCCATATATTTGCGCTGGCCTTTTCCTCGTTGCCCCGTCTTTGATGATGGGGGAAAACGGCGCTAAACTCCCGAACACCTGTATAAGTCTACCGCCAAATAGTAAACGGGCCTAGGCTACCACAGGTGCAAATTTCAAGAAAAACGTTACATATATTCCCGGCTCTTAAACATAACGTTACATATGACACCCTAGAAATGCTTAAAAATTCCCCCCCCCCCCCCAAAAAAAAAAAAAAAAAAAAAAATCACAAAAATCTGGCAGCCGAAGACTCATGTGTAGAGTAAATTTCAACAATTCCAATATTCCATTTTTTGGCAATGTTAGTAGCAACCACATACCCCCTCATTCCTCTGTCGTCTGCTGGCTCTTGTGCCAGCCGCGCAAGAATATAAATAGTTCACAATCCAGCCTCATTTTTCCCTAATTTTACTATTACCGGCATGAAACATTTACAAAACCAACAAAAAGCCCCAGATTGCCATTTTTTAAGTCTGCACACAAATTTAAAAATGGGCAAAAATTTATATTTAGCGTAGTGTTACTACATGCTACATGCCCCGGAAACTAGTAGTGTCCTGTAGCGGCCTAAGTGTCTTTGAAATCCACGGCGCCGCGTAAGCCCTGTTACGGAATGACGGACCATGTACCTGACTCAGCACACGAGATGGAAGCTGGTCTCCTTCAAATTCGCAATGTGCAAAAGCTATCTTTAGTCGTGATAATCATGTTGATAGAAAGGCACGATCAGGAGTGATCTCATCCAAATGGAAGACCTCAGACATCATCATCGTGAAGACGATCTGGAAGAGCAAACAACATGCTGAAAGCGGAGACGGCAGGGTATTCTCCCTCGAAAAGGCATCGGCATCGACTACCCGAAGCACGTCTTTGCATTAATTGGTTTGTCTTCTTCGTTTGGTGAAAACCGTTATTTGTTTTTCTCTGGTCAAGACAGTGTGTTTTCGTTGTTTTGGCGGAGTTCGCTAATCACATAATGGATGTGTCGTCATAACCTTCATCAAACAGTTATAGATTCAGTTTCCCCTAGGCAGACGACAGAATATGCTCGACAGCAACATACTTATGACAAATTGCGGCCTCTGACGTGTGCCTGTAAGTTCACGCCCATCTCACAACTTGGATCGATTCGGCTGGCTGGCAATGGCTAAATTAGGGAGAGTTTGGGATGGCGTTGGAATGGGTGAGGGGTCGGAGTGGGGGGTAGCGATGGGTCCCCGGATGAGGTCATGAACCTCAAGAGGTTGGCAGGATTATGGATCGTCTGGAGAGTTGCTGCTCGGTCTCACTCTGTCATCCTCCAGACCCTCTTCCATTCATTATGAAACTCCCATTCCTCGGCACTCATCACAAAGGTCAAGGTTTAACGAGGTGTCAACAGCTCGGGGGTTTTGGTTTGTTCGGTTTATTTATTTAGGACAGTTTGTCTTTGGCTGGAATCAGCTGCTGCGTTTCTGTTATTCTAGGACACCATTTACAAAAACAATCTTATACTGGCATTTGGAAAAAGAAACGTTGGAAGCGATTGTATTCAGCTTCGTCTCTTGTTTTTTTTGTTTTTTTTAATGTTGTGATGTCATTTGGTTAAATCCGGCCACTGGAGAACAGGGTCGTCATCGCTACTTCTGTACCTAACCCAGTTTCCATCCACCGTCACTGATTGGTCAATACCCCTTCCTCTGTCTCTGTCAGTTTTTGTTGTTGCTTTTGTGATTCAATTGTGTTGTTTTGTTTTGTTTTTACCAGTGCCGAAAAGGGCATAAACGTACGCTCGGTCGATTGATGCAGCTAGTTCACTAAAAGCTGAGGGCACTAATCGTTCGTTGCGTTCAGAACTTAATGACCTTGACCCGTTCAACACTTGCAGTTCCGCCCACCGCCTCAGTGTCAGAGCGGTACAAGCCGGACTACGTATGTACCCGGTTATCTGTGTGTTTGCCAAAACGATTTTTGTTTAAAAACTCAAGTGTTGGACCAGTCTGTGGTGGGGGAGTATTATCAGTTGGAAGGAGGCGTGGAGCGTAAACAGAATTAACACGGAGCACAGGTACGTGTTTCCGGTTTAACCCCAATAATATCAAGTTAGCCGCCGGCTGTGTGATAGAATGATGGCATGTGTCCTCGTGCGTTGATGACTTGCGTTAGCCTGCAGATGAGCTTTAGCTTAAATCTTCGTCGTACACTTTTTGTCAAAACGTTCAAGGCACTTTTCTCAACTTCATGGCTTGTGTATATCGGATAAACAAAAGGCTTACCTTGGTTAAAGTGTCAAACCTTTCAGTTCTCTGATCAACAGTAGGGCAGCATCGTTTAATGAGTATTGGCACCAGTGTGAAAGGTAACCTACCGCTTTCATTGTAGTTATCAGGGCTGGTGAGACTGCCAGAGATATGAACTGAGATCAGAACACGCCGACTAAAAGGTTCAAACATGCTTGAAGGAGAACAGATCAAACATTTATCATGCATGGCTTTCATATAGGATTGATATTTCTCTCAAAGTACGTACTCAGTGTCTAAAACTTTTCATGCCGAAAACCTCCTCAAAAACAACACAGGTTGCATTCCAAGGGTTTACACCTATCATGGCGACCAGGTAAACTCTCGTCAGAGCCTAGAACCATTTAACACACCTGCCCTTGAGGGCTGACAAGGCAACACACTTGATATAACACAGGGTTTTGGGTGTGCACGGCGGTGGAGTAATATTTCACCACCACACTCAGACGGTCCCTATCGCTGGGCCTTTGCAGTTTAGCCTGCGGCGGCAGCGTAAGGTAAGCGGATGGCTCACATTTACTGTCCAATATTAACTGCCCGGGGATTTCTAGCCAAGCGTCGCTGGAAGTGGGACACACAGGAGGGGGTGGAGGAGAGGTGTGACAGCAAGGACCGGGACCCACGCTAACAAGTCGTGCGCATGCACACACAGTTTCGTTGTGTTTACCGCTGGTGACAGACGTGAACTGGGTTTTGGTGATAGCAGCGGCACTGGCAAGCCAGCCAGCGGGAATTTACTTTCATCATGGTGCAAGAGGTTAGACTACATTATTTTTGTTGGTAAATAAGTGTCGGAATAGTCATACAGTAACTTTGTTCGTATTCAGTTTTAGCCCCACACCTGTCGTGATATTTCTGCGTGGTTTTGCAGTGTAGTTGTGGTGACGCGTATTTGGTGACTCAACTTTGTCTGCAAGGTTGGCGCACGGTGTCAGCATCTTCTGTGGCGCTTTTTGAACTACCATCAGCATTTCCTAATGCGTATTGCGACTTAGTATATTTTGACCAAAGTCGGGAGCTCATGCACGAACCTGACACGTGGCCTAATGTGAATCCAGTTAGACATACACCGTGCATACTGTCTATGCCCGTCTGCCAGATGGACACACAGCCGGAGGGACGGACGCTGCTTTTTAAATTCATGGATATAGAAGAAAAACAAGACTGCACATTGATCACAGACCACACAGCATGAATTGGCCTTACATTTTTACGTCATCTGCGCTAAAACAGTTACTGACCAGGCGCGTCAGCCAGTAATTGCATATCCGGCAGAGGTTGCAGGGTGCCGTTCAGTTTTTGAATTTTGTATTAATTTACTTTTCGTGATTCGTCTTTGTGGAGGGCCGGGGTCTGCTTTTGCGCACTTTCGTGATTTCTTATGCCTGTGAGTGCTACAGCTGTCAGGAAAGAAATGGAGTGATCTTGATGATTTCTTTTGTGTAAACTTGCCGAGCCGGTTTGAGATTGTGAGGGTGAAGAAAAGAGCGTCGGCTCTTTTTTTCCGTTTTAGATGTTGAACAAGCGTAAGCTTTTCCCCCTAGTCCATTAAGTATGAAGATCACTAGAACGTCATAGTGTACCCCTTCGAATATGGAAGGAAAACATTGTTTTCACCCATGCACTGGGTAAAGTCAGAACGTACGAGAGTTTTTGTTCGTTCCAATTTAAAATCGCACATTTGGTTCTTTGGACAGTGCTTGTTTGCGCAGATGGTTTCGTTAAAAGGGTCAACGAGAAGCCGACGGATGGTTATGGAAAACTGTGTTATTTGTGGAAATGAAGACTTAAATTGTTTATAAACGGAGGCAACTGAG
The DNA here is from genome assembly GCA_018292915.2 of Batillaria attramentaria. Lineage (NCBI taxonomy): Eukaryota > Metazoa > Mollusca > Gastropoda > Batillariidae > Batillaria > Batillaria attramentaria. Next base: position 1,689,824 of record JACVVK020000033.1, read on the forward strand.
ACGAATGACTGTTGAAAAGTATGAGAGCGGGACTGTCAGCTTCTACACACACAAAAAGATATTTTCATGGCAGTGTGACTAGTAAATCATATATCCTTTCTATTTTGCTCTCTCAGTCTCATCACAAGATCTCGGGCTCATTGTGGTCAGCTCTCTTGCTATTCCGAACCTACAATTACTGTCTTTGCTGGAAAGGTCTTCCCTTATCAGCGCCACCTTGTGGCGACACACAGCCCCAATCACTGTCATGGTAGGTAAGCTAATATTCGAGCCGAAGGCGATGATGTGATCCAGAACTGTCGATAGCATTTGTCGACGTTGGCTGTGACTTGCTTTTTGTCACGAGTACCCCGAGTGCACTTCGAGATCTAGAGTATGGCTGCCTCTTTCTGTGCGCCGGTTCGTCCGTTTCAGAATGTGAAGAGACGCCATTCCGAATCAGAATCTACGAAAAAACAAAGCGCATTGTCAGACACTTGCTAAATAAATGTCTGATGACGCCATGCCGAGAGTCTGGCATTGGCGGCGGCCGTTTATGCACATCTGATACATGGAATCTCGCTCATTGCCAGATTGTCCTCTGTGTGTTTGTGTGTGTGTGTGTGTGTGTGTGTGTGTGTGTGTGTGGGGGGGGGGGTTGTTCTCAAGGAAGTGTGTGTGTGTGTGTGTGTGTTTGAGTGTTCCTCCCTATCTTTAGTGTTCTCAGATCCCTTTAGTCGCTCTGCGCAGTCTCATCTGACGTCCCCAAAGGACATTCCACACAAGATTTGCCCTATGGCATTCTTCAGCCGAAGGGTTGCAAGCCATTTCTACAGTCATCTGGACAAAGCGGCCTAAGAGCTTGTCAAATGGTTGGCGCTTAGGCCTTTTTTTGTTTTCCTTCTAGATGGTCTTCTAGATACCGTTTGCTCTGAGCGACTTCATCAGTGTAACCTTGTATGTGAACACAGGCCGTAGATCGCGTTCAGGCGACTGTCATGATGCGATGGATGATCATGGTCAGTGTCACTTTGTGTCCTCGGGTTAGTTGCAGCCGCGTAGTACGATGGATGTCCGCACGTTCGTCACTTAAGACTGCGACATGCCAAAGGACATTCTAGCTCTGCTCTTCCGTGTTCGGTCATCGAAACACGGCGAGTTTGGCAGCTGATATCTGGGTGTGATCGAAACGGCCGTCGGAACGGAATTTGCCTAATCGGCCGGGCGTTACTTAACCTGTCTGAACGAATTTGTCCTGTCGTCTCCACATTTTTTAAAGTGGCATATCCGAGAATAATTAATTCCCAAAGCGTTCAGAATCAACAAGCAAACAACTGCCAACGTGTTAAGCACGAACAGAATTTCAGATATGACTTTGCAAGATTTTGTATTTCTTGCTTTCGTCATTGTAATCGCCCAGGTCAGTCTGTGAGCGTGGAAAGCGAACTCTTATCCACGAACTGTTTTAGGTAAATAATGTAGGCAATGTATTTGAATAAAGTGAAGGTCGGTTAAAAAAAAAAAAACCGACAAAGAACACGAAGACGCCGATGCGTGATCTCGTGATTGTAAACCGTTTCAACACAGCCAGTACAGTGCCCGAGCAGGAAACATTTCACCGCATAAGCTGGGTCAGGACAACAGGCAAAACCCGATCGGTTCATCAGTTTAACCAATCCACTACCTTACACGGACAATCGACACAAGAATAGAACCATTCCAGAGCCACACACAGAAACGTACGCCCCTATTATTGCCGCCACCGCTCGGATAGGACAATTACATGACCTAGATCGGCTGATCAGCCAATGGAATGCTTCGTTTCTTTTTTTCTGAGGCTTGACAGCCATCTATGGCGGTATGAATAGGTCCCGGCCCGGTATAGAGTATTGATCTTGCTCAGTGTCCGCGACGGCCGGTTAGTACGGTTGGAGGCATGCGGACTTCTTTTCGGATGTCCGTAGCAGCATTGCCACCGGCGTTCTGGATTCTGCACTACTGCACGACTCTTAGGCTGAGACAGACAGTATTCAGTTGGTTCTTTACTAGCTGTAATTCACTGTGAGTTAAAAAATCGTCCTTGACCAGCAATTGGTGCAGACTGAGCACATTAATTTTGTGTAGAGCTGGTGCCTCGTGAGTCAGTGTGTGTGTTATTCCATGAACACAGCAGGGGGTATACGATAACCCCCATCTGTTGACTTAGCTGGTGTAATTTCGATGCAGTTGATCATATGTGTGTGCGCAGAGACGGAAAGTGCGACTCTTTGTGTGTGGTATGCTGTTTCAAATCGAAGATTTTTCCCCGTCAGTTTAGACTTTGACAAAGCAATGCCAGCTGTTCCAGCCTTTTCCAGTCTTACCTGACATGCAGTTAGAATTTCACACATACGCTGTGAGTTTAAAACAAAACAAAACAAAACAAAATAAAAACTTGGGAGTTCGTACACACATATTTTTTTATCTGCAGATTACGTGAAGACCATATTGCACAGATAGAGTCGGTGATTAACTTCAGTATTTTCCCAGACATCAGCCTGCTAAAAGCAGATTGTCCTCGAGCATTAAAGGGCTGCTGTCCAGTATTGTGTTTCTTGTGTACGTTTACAACCTTTCCTGGCAGGTGAGTGTGAGGGCAAGTTCACTGTAAATTTCTAGGACCTGCCAGGTGTCCCGTCGTAAATGCGAGTGTCACAGTTTATTGGAGGCACCAGTCTCAAGGGTGGACGTACGCTTGGAGAGAACATTGTGGGCATCTGACTATAATATCCGCCACCCGTGTTTCAGATACACCACCTTGCTTTTTGAATCGCTTCCACGTTTAAGTTGCCGGGGAACAACATGATTATACCCACTACGTACATGTACCTAGATCTTCATGTGGTCAGTCGAAGTTTTGCGTCTGGTTCGTAAGCCCAGTTGAAGAGATTGTGTTGGATGTTCACCTACGTATGCAGCAAGGAAGTGTTCCCGTAGAACTTTTTCTCCTCGGACTGAAGCAGTAACGTAAAGCCTGGATAATTTACGTTTTGCCTGTCATCTCCAAGCAAAATTGAAGGGATTGTGTTGGATGTACATCTACAGGTACCCCACGAAAAAAATGTCCAGGTAGAACGGCTCTCCCAGGAGTGTAGCAATAAAGTCGCGGAGTCTGAATAATTTACAGCATTTGCCGGGCTCGGGGATTCTTCGGCTCTGCTGTCGCTATAGAGTTCAACGTTCGGAACTGACTTCGTCGTGTCCGGTTTGTTTAACTCGCACATCGTGCTGGTAAACAGTTTGTATGAGGTGAGCAGTGAAGTTGTGACTCTCTCTCTGTCTCTCTCTCTCTCTCTGTCTCTCTCTCGCGTAACATAGGTTAGGGTGTCCTTACACGCTTGTACAAACCATATATAGACATATTTATAGTCCGCATATCATGTTTGTACGGGCACTGTTCAGCTGCACGTGCACCAGCTTGCACAGCCATTTGCATATGATTCACACGCTCTGGGAGAGTATCATTTCCAAAACTGTGGGGCAGTCTACTGTCATCTATAAAAAGGGCCAGGCGCCCTTCAGGTGAATGGCGCTTAGGTTCTCTCTCTTTTTTTAAAGAATAAATTACAGTAGCATTGCAACAAGTGGCCGTTGTTTGTCCAAGGAAACAAAGTTCTGAAAGGCAAATTGGTACTGGTTTAGACTGCCCACGTGCAGTGACAATATTATCATCAAGTTTTAAAGTGAAATGGCAGTCAGACAGGCGCCGTATTTGTTGTGAGGCTGCAACCAACATAACAGGTTATTTTGAAAGCTTGAGTTACCTCAGGTAACATAAGGAGGTGTGGAAGACCGTACAAAGGTGCATGTGAAAAGTGGCGTAGATAAACATGTTTTGTTAAGGCTGTAAGGGTGCACACAAAACGTGCTTGCTCAGTTATTTGAAGAAGAAACGATCGGTGACATGAGTGGGCGACCCACGCAATACGTAATTTGCATACGATGAAAAGATATTGAAAAGCTTGTTCAGCAGTGAAAAGCTAAGCTGCTTTGGCAATAGCCGTAAATGTACAATCTAAGCGGTTTGCATGACAAAGACTTGACCAGAAAAAAAAAATAGTGTGATGATAAGTTTCTTTGCTGACAGCTAAACAGCTTATAATAAGATCAGATTTACAGTTAAGCAGCTTCTACAAAGCTTGAATTTAATTTTTCAAAAAGATGCATTCATCATTGGGATTTCCAAACAACGACTTTGACTGGACACTGATTACAGCCAACTACACTAACAGCCAACTGCACACACAGTTCACCATTTTGTGTGTAGTATGTGAATAGCTCTAGCTGAGTTTCCCCTACTTCCGGATCACGCCAACGCAGGAATTAACAAACACTTCAGTGAAGTTCGCTGATTACCGTTAATCAGAAATACCATTAGCTTTTTCAACACATAGGAGTTGAACGTGTGGACCATTACACATCAAAGAGTCTTCCGCCGGCCTCATGTTAAATAGACATTTCGTTGTATATACCACCTGAGTGAGTGAGTGGGTGCGTGTTTGGGAGTTTAAGGTCCTTTTCTACCACGTGTGTATATACCACCCGACTTCTTGGAAGAAAGACTGTAAAATTATCTGTGTTGCAACATCTTAGCAGTGTACACTAAAGAATTTGCTGCTGACCTCGTTCCGCAAAGGGATCTGAACGTCTTTTAGTCCATTTCACTTACTGACGAAACTCATCAGATTTTTTTCCAGCATCAGTGATGTACTTGTACCTCCTATTGAAAACTGATCACATTGATTTCCCCCATCCGCCATCCTCCCATTGACCTACATGAATGATGCAAAGTAAGTTACTTGGTGAGCCAGCTGAGACTTGAGAACAGCGTCTTGAATTATACATGCCCTCCCCGCGTAAGTACCATCTCCACTAGTCGCTTTGTCGTGGTCGGTGTCGTACAAAGTTCCCACGGTGCTCATGCCGGGATCCTCCAGTAGAAAACCGTGTAATGTATGGCTTTGTGTCGGAACTCGAGGATGGTCGTAACAAGCTGGTGTGAAAGTTAGGGCATGGCCCATACGGAAGTCGATAATTTCCAGTATTGGCCTTTTCTGACCACAGCTTAGTGCGATCACAAGTAGGACACTGTTACACTACGTTCTGCTGGAGCCACTAACTGGGCCAGTTGTTGTACGTTACCGTCGTGAACGAGCAGACGATGCAATCGACTGTAGTCGGTTGGCTGGCATTGGCTGATTGAGGCTTTTCCGAACCTGCTGATTGCAACTTGAGATAGATGTATTGTAGTAGCAGAGGCGTGTGCGAATTCTAAGATCACACTGTGACAGAAGGCTTGGTGCATGCAGCATTTTGTTGATGCGTGCTTTTGGTCATTGATGGTTCTTTCAGTCATGCGATAGATTGTACCAGTGTATGATTTGGAAACACGCAGACACACACAGACACACACACACACACACACACACACACACACACACACACACACACGCACGCTAGACTTGAAGCGGATATATACATCCGTGCAGTCTGGAATGAGTCACTTGCCAGCTAGGAAGGTGAATAGGTTTGAACAATGCAAGGTTTTATCGAGTTCCCAGAACGGATTGGGTTTTACCCCATGCGTATTTTGGGTTGCGTGTTGTCCTTTCAATTTCGTTAACTGGGAAGTGTGTCATTGAGATTATTTTTACGCTTGTGCTCAACAAGAGCGGGGATTTTTGCCGCCTCCAGTCACTAGCATGACATTCAGTGAAACACACACCAATGATAATTATCATCGTGAATCACTGACTACAAACACCCGAAGTGTGCGCTACGTGTTCTATTAAACCTGACTGGTAAACACGCATTTTCCATCTGTCTTATGAGGCCCAGCGTCCCCACAGTGTCACGTCCTGTCAATGAAACCACCGGGCCACTCGCCGGGTCGCGTATCAAAAGTAAACACAGCAAGTGCATTGCCATCAATTCCTATACCCGGCGCTGATCAAACAACCGTTTACCCTGGCGTGGCGGCTGCGTTCAGAGACAATCGGATTTGTAACGTGATGATGTTTGATTTGGTACCGGACCTACTCTTGGTCGGTTGACACACACACACACACACACACACACACACACACACACACACACACACACACACACACACACACACACACACACACACACACACACACACACACACACACACACACGGGCGACGATCTTGTTTAAGTGGAAAGGCCGCAAGGATAGTCACACTTAACTATTTTAACGCTGCAGGATAGTTACAGTCATGTAGTTAAAGGGAGTGAGCGCCGTGCATTTGACAAGCACTTAGGCCGTTTACAACATTTGACCGTAGATGGCCGCAAACTGACGTCATTCTACTGTTGAGGGGACCTACTGGCAGTTCATTTTGTGTTACGGTCCGTGGCATTTCTAACTGCATTCCAAGAACAATTCTTCCCCCGCCCTCCAAACAGCAACTACAACAACAAACTTTACCCGACAAGAAAGAAAACGAAACAAAACCAAACAGTTCTAAACTATCAAACTTAATGAATCATTTAGGTTCTCCGATACCTGTCTGCGAAAGCAATTGAGAGAAAAGCAAAATCCCCCCAAAATCAAAATGATTTTTGTGTTCACGGAAGACGCCGTGTTCATTTGGGATTGTGCGTGATCTTTATGATTCTTTAACCGGGCGGCTTCCTATCTTCAGCAAAGATTAACACGTTTTTGTTTGCGTTGTTTTGTCTTGCGCTGAGCTGTGTTGTGTGTGTGTGTGTGTGTGTGTGTGTGTGTGTGTGTGCGTGTGTTTGTGTGTGTGTGTGTGTGTGTGTGTGGATTATTTATTTATTCATTTAAAGTATCAGTACCCCGTGGAAAACCTTCCATCGAATGCACTTGATCCATGCATCAGAATCAGTCATTTGGGGCACATTATAGCATCTGAAACCGTTGTGGTGACGCGGGTAGGCCTATACGACGACGATATATGGCTGCGGACTGAAGACAAACTAGACAGCGCTGATTGATGGCGATTTTATTTTTAGCGACTTTGTCGATCGGCGTGTAGTGCAGGCATGGAGGCGTCAGGGCAAAGAAAGTCATAGTTCTCTACTGTTAGAAGCCGCAAAGTCAGGAAAATGGTCGCAATGGCCAATGGGAACGTATATTCGTTTGGCAAACAGCCTTATACAGCCTACGTACCATAGATGTAAATTTGGAGGAAAACGCTATATATATTCCTCTTACACATAAGGTTGCAGATGACACCCTAGAAATGCTTTAAAATTCACCCAAAACATCACAAAAATCAGGCAGCCATAGACTCATGTGTAGAGTAAATTTCAACAAATTCCAGTATTCCGTTTTTTTGGCAATGTTGGTAGCGACCACATACCCCCTCATTCCACGGTCGTCTGCTGGCTCCTGTGCTAGGCGCGCATGAAGACATATAGTCCACAAGCCAGGCTCATTTTTCCCTAATTTTACTATTACCTGGCTTGAAACTTGTTTACAAAGCCAACAAAAAGCACCAGATTGCCATTGTTTACTCTGCACACAAATTTTAAAAGGGGCAAAGATTTTCTACTATATTTAGCGTAGTTCTTACTACACGACCCGGAAGCTATTACTGGTCTGTAACCTGAGCTTTGTAAGCGGCAGTTTCTCCCCTCAGAACCGATTACGAACATAGAGACTTTAAGGTGTTGGCGCATTTGGCTGATTCGTGCCAGATTGTTCCAGTGGGGAAGTGTTCACCATCAATACAAACATGGTTCAGTTTTCAAGAGTCCTGTGCCCTCTTCCTTGAATATTCACCGACCGGAATACGAAACCATGGGCCGCTCGATCTCCCCTGCTGAATATGAAATTGTTGTGTCAATAGTCTGAATCAACATTCAGCCGGCTGACCCAAACCCAAACAGGTCTCGGCCAGCGAAGTTTGCTTACCCAAAGTCCAGCCGTGTCAGACCGCAAGATAGGATCCGTGTGGGCACATGGAAAATTTGGGCTGTTTGGCTATATGGACAGGTTCGAAGGATCTGCTGAGCAGTATACACAATGGCCAGCAATGAAACAAACAGTCGTTGCACTATGGCCTCTTGTGGCATTTATGGCTCTAGTCCTTATGGGCGCATGATAAAATGTGCTGACTTCAGCGACCGGATTTGTGTGAAATTGTAGATTTGTACTGGCCCGCACGTTTGCCATGTCATGAAACTGAACTGGACCGGCCATGGAAACATATAATTAGAACAAGATGGCCACCAGCCCAATATGTTGTTTCCATTCAATGACCTGCTGCAGTCACAGTCGTAGTCGTTGTGTCATGTATGCAGCCCGCGCGCACACGCCGGAACGCAAGCTCTCTGACATCAAGCATGCTGACATAAAGAAAGTACTGAAAACCCTTATCGTGCCTCTATGCACTTGCAAAAACCCAAACACATGAGGTCGTGTGAGCTCGCCTAGCTGGTTGACGTCACAACTTGTTGGCGTATGCGAGGTTCTACATGGGTGAATGAATTCTTGTAATAAAGTCGTTCCCCTTTGACAGAGTTACTTCCCGCAGACCTGACTGACAGACGATTGCTTACTGGTATCGGAGAAGAGACCCTCTCTCTCTCTCTCTCGCCTTAGACGCGCGCTTGCGCGCGCACGCACACACCCCCCCTCCCCCTACACACACACACACACACACACACACACACATTATGCAAAGACCTTGGAATCAGAAAGACGCGTCACTCCTGCCCTCGTAAGATTAGACTCCAGAGTGCAGTCCCTTTTCGGCGGGGCGTGAAAATGTGACTGCTTACACCCAGCGCCATTTTTAAAAATGGCGAATTTTTTTTTTAGAAAAGCAGAGACTTGTGTGTCATATGATTCGATTTGAAACGAAGTCTTGAATATCCGACCACTTTTCGTTTGGGCAAAATCTTTGCCAGCGGACAATTATTGTTGCGCTTTGATGGCACTGTTTACGTGGTAGACTGATCCAACAGGATGTGAGTAAACGGCAAGGGGGTTGCACTCTGACAGGCAAGGGTGTTGCACTCTACAGGCAAGTATTATTGCACGGTGCAGACGATCACGTACCTGCCTTGTGGTGGAATAAGAGACGATTACAAAAGCATACACACCCGTGCTCTAGGACTGAATGTAATAATAGATCTGTCCATTCAGACAGAGACAGGTTATGTATGTCTCTGATTCAGAAACACGCCTACTTTCACTCTGAAGACAGCCTGCCATCACTTGCGCCATTGAGGATCCCTCTGGGTTCAAAGCTGGTCAAGGATGACATAGTGCGCGACCTTGTGTTTGAGAGCACCGAGACAATTTAGGCCCGTCACGGTAGCGCAGTGAGCGCCATTTCCCCACTGTGCACAGAGGTACTTTCCACTGAAAGACTCTGTGCTCCAGAGAGTGTCGTAAGAGAGACATATAGCGGGACAACGCGAAGAGTTGTCTGCCCGCATTAGCGCGCATCCTAGATCTGGCCCCTATAGTGACAGCATGGCGGAAAGTGGAAAGCGATCACAAAAGCATGCAATTGTGTTCTGCGCCGAATTGTTCAAATAACAGACAAATATAAACGGGGAAATACTTCTTTTGGTATTCCTGTTGAAAAACAAACATTTTTTTTTCGCTTTCTTGTCCAAAAAAAGAAAAAAAAAAAAAAAGACCTCAAGTGGTACGTGTGCATGCAGTGTAAACTAACAGTAAACACACGCGGCTGACGCAGATACAGCGTAATTTTTTTCCCTGACAACTTTACAAATCACGGTGACTTAAATTGTGCTAGCGTCTACCTGCATCTAAATTCAGAACACACACACACACACACACACACACACACACACACACACAGAGAACAAAATCATCCGGCTGAACTTCGTTCTAACCATTGTAAAACCATATCACAACATAGAATCTGCTGGATCGTCGGTCGCAGATATGATTAATGCTGAGTTAGCAGGAAGTATTCAGCGGATGCGTCCATCTTTGGATCTCTCGCACATTCGATCTTTCTGTGTTCCGTACTAGTTTTACTTGAACACATCGAACGAAATGCACTGCGTAGCCTACGTACAGCAGTGAAAGCCAAACTAGATCTTTCTTTCGTCCTCCGGAACTTTGAGAGTACTTATGTTTTCCATAGGCCTAAAACACATGCGAAATATATGGGGGGAGACCACCTGGCAGTCGCTGACATCTTCGTTTTTGTTTATTTTCTTAAAATGTTTTACGGCGGCTAGTGTAGGGTTGGGTCAAACAACTGCGTAGATCTGCGGGATGCGCGCTAATGCGCGCAGACAACTCTTACGCGTTGTCCCTCAAAGGGAGGTAAGTGAACTATCTTTATGTTTCCAAGATCTTTGCATTATGCTTCTGAGTGTGAGTCAGTGGCAAAAACGAAACCCACTGAAATTCCCGCTTTCCACATGTCAAGTTGTAGAGACTCTTGCGAAAAGATACTGCATTTCGATGCAAAATAATTTCTAGACCATCCCAGAACATGCTGGTGCAGTAACGTCAGTAGATTACGTCACCTTGGAGAGATTTCGAGCCTTCCAGTAAGTTGAGGAATGTTCTAGATCTGACGTAAGCAGCCCCCCTGCACAGCGTTCTGGATTCTTCTTCTTTCATGAATTTGTTCTCCGCGCATATTCTGTTCATAAAGTATTGGAGTTGTAGTCTGTTGTATCCCGTATCATCTCTGCGAGTGCACGATGATGGCGACATAGCATAAGTAAAATACAACACCACGTCTCCAAACAGAGGAATTCCGAAAGAAAGTGGCGAGACACCCCCAAGAAAAAACAGCATCACGTCAATCAAACATGACGCACTTACTTTACGTCAGTGCGCGTGCGTCTCTTCTTCGATGTTTGTGAGGCGTGTGGCTTGCAGAGGAAATGTGCTGTGAGTACAAATTTTCGAGTCAACTGACGATAACGGCTGCAGTGAATTTTTCTAATTTTTTTGTATATTTTTTATGGCACCCCAGGCTCATTATCTATGTATAGTAGGAGCGATTTTGAGATCTAAAGTGTGTTCACCAGCACTTTCATCAGGTACGGCTTACGCCAAAAGTATAAAAGCGACAACCTCCAAACTTCACTTAGTTGAGAGTCCGTATTCATGCTATCTATGTCCAAAAAATGGAGTGGTTTAGGTAAATATTACGCCTTTAAACGCCAGAAAGCCACTTATTCTGAAAAGGGCGATAACTCGCAAATCATGTGTGCAATTGTACCTGGATCGGGCCTTCTATTCAACAATCTTGATTCATTTAGAAACCCCAAATTTGAAATCGATCGGTTCAGTATTTTCGGAGAAATAGGCATCTGAACTGGGTTCACATGCAATGTCAACTCAGGCTCGGTTTACATGAAAACTATAAGAGCGACCATTTTCTAGTAGTGAGTCAATTCAGAGTCCGTATTCAAGCTATCTACTGCCAAAAAATTGAGTGATTTAAATAAATATTACGCCTGTACACGAAAGACAACCAACTTGTCTCAAAAGGGCGATAACTCCCAAATCACTTAAGCAATCATCACACGCTTGAATCGTCTAATGTAACATTTTGATAAATTTGGATACCCCAAATTTGAAGCCATTCGGTTGAGTATTTTCGAAGAAACGGGCCTGGACACAATTCACACACGCACACACACACGCACATCCGCACAGACGGCACTCAGTGAGGAGAAGAAGCGCGTTCGGAACAGCATACATGCCAGCATCGATGACGCAGGTTTTCTTACGTCATTGTCAGAGTTACACTTGCATAATCGTCTCTGCGGGAGATCGGCAGTGACGTGCGTTTGTACCACAGATGCTTGCCTATGAACGTGGAAATTTTAGCCCGTCCTATTATGTTGTTTCCATTACTATGGAAACAACATAAAAACATATGCTTGCTGATTGTACGCTTGTTTTTGTTGTTTTTTGTTTGTTTGTTTTGTTGTTTCTATGGGTTTGTTTGTTTTGTTGTTTCTATGGGTTTGTTTGTTTGTTTTTGTTCGTTTGCTTGGGCGATTAGCATCCTGGAAATGTTGACAAAGGCGGGACTACGAGCAAGAAAAAACCAACAGTTTTAACTCCAGAGTGGGAGTCGAACTCGCGGCCGATCCGGCAAAGCGTCTAAAGTCCTAGTTCGGTCCACAACGAGAGGCAAAACCCTAGCGACAGTCGAACGAATCCGACTGCTGAAGTCCAACCCTGTACCAGCTAGGAGATCCAGACTCCCTCGAAGCCTTTGATTTGAAAAAGGCTTAGGCTCTTTTTCCAGATAACTGTACACGCTGTGCTGTTCTAGGGTGCAGCTGCAATATATACAACTGAGCACATGCACACATCTTGCTTGCATCGTGTGTGCATACAGATACATGTTCAGCCTTCTGCTGTAAACGTGTGTCGTATACAATGACATTGTGACAATCGCGCCGTGAGTTACTGTTGGAGACCCTGTATTTCATCATCACGTCACACGGGGCCAGCAAACGGCGGCTTGTGTCGTGGGTCCTGTTGCCTCCGTAGGGAACCTGACCCGCGTCAGATGGCGAGCTACTTTGTTTGTCGCGACCAGTGTCATGAAACTGAACAATACGGTGACTGTGGCGGTGTTTTTTTTTTTTTTTTTTTTTAAACCCTGAAAGAAATACGGGATAATCAATTCTCTTCCCTCTCTCCAGTATCAGTCTGCTTCAAATTAATCAGTGTACAGTTTCATCCTCCAGTCCAAACTTGCACAAGGCAGGTGTACTTTTCTTTCTTTCTCTGTTGTTTCTTTGTTTGTTGTGTGTGTGTGTGTGTGTGTGTGTGTGTGTGTGTGTGTGTGTGTGTGTGTGTGTGTGTGTGTGTGTGTGTGTGTTGGTTTTGGTTTTTTTTAGCGTTCTGTTTAGTGTTATGTCCCCTTGTAGGATCTTAAACAGTGGGTTTAGGCAGGGATGTGTCAGTCTCGGTCAAACCGATGGTACCGGCAGAGTACCCATGATTATCATTGATGTCCTCAGCTAGTAAAGTGACTGAAGTTATGAAACCAAATCCTTCAAAGCCAAGGCAGTTGAGCCATATGTCAGAGAAACAAGGAACCCATCCGTGACCAAGCTGAACTGAAACTAGACGGCACTGCGGAATGACGGTGCACAACTATATTGTTATAATTGTCATGTGAACTCACATTGTTTGCAGCCACGGGGACAGTTTAGTGACTGTTTCCGTCAACAATATATAATGATCTGTGCATTTCCTTCCTTATTTCGCGCATAACGTGATCCCAGTTTTGCGCATATTCATCAAAGCTGAGGCCTTTTATCATCAGTAATTTGGGGCTAGTACAGCGTTTGCTTTTATTAAAAACTGATTCGGCGCCCCGTCAGTCTAGCGTGTTCTCGATTGTCTAAAATATCTAGTGGTTCCGTATGCCCTGACCGTAGTGTCAGAACTGTTCTGTTGAAGTCTTTTTAATCCTAGGCTTGATGTCGTCTGGTGTGGTCTCCATTGTCTAAACATTGGGTGGCTCTGCCCTGAACGTTAGCGTATGAACAGTTTCATACGCGAGATGTCGCAGCCCGAACTGAACCAAATTTCCGCACCATTGCTTCCCGTGAATCGATCAACAGCAACAAGATTCGGTTTTAGAATGTCTTTGGTCTGCTTGGGCCGTTCTGTAACAACACAGCTTGCTTGGTATTAAATTTGCAGCGTGTCCTAACACTGTGGGTCTTTATCTTCGGCGTATATCCTTCCGCCGCGTTAGGCACAGCTTGAGAGATTGTCTGCGGCAGCTGTTACACCAAGGACAACCTTTCAGGACGCATTACAATTTTATGTCCGTTGTATGGTTCGGCAGTATAAAGTGCATGTACATTCGCACGTCTGGTTAGTGTTTTTCAATAAATGTAATGTTGAGAAAACACGTTCGGCGGGACCGTGGCTGATGCGCATGAAGCATGTTGTGTTTGGGTCTCGAGAGGTCTGTCCTAAGCGCCTGCGGACAGATTAGCCTAAGAAAGAGTAAAAACAAAACCCACACAAAGGTGGTGTGGGGGGGGGGGGGGAGGGGGAGTGGCTGGTTGGCAAAGTGTAAAAAGCAAAAAACCAATCGGTCTCAAGAGCACTCCGCAATCAGTTTCCGCCGCTACCGTCAGACAACAACCTCTTTCAGAGTGTGAAAGTGCGGTCTAATGGAGAGTGAGGGGACTAAATCTCACGCCATACACTTTGGATACTTGTTGGATACCTGCTATACTTTAACGCTGATCAGTTTGGTTGAATACGCAAATTGTCCAGTCAGTAAACGTCAGCTGTCCCAACAAGCTAAAGGGTGGAACAGGAGGCTGTGAAGCCTGGCTACATAACCAGGTTTGTGGTACCCACACTGGTGGTGGTAGTATGCTATAACACTTGCTCCTGAGGACCCTCTAGGTCGTTTTATATAACATTCTTTTCCAAGACTCTTCTTGTGCTCTTCTCACCCCTTCACCTCTTTTTCAGTCTAGCGGCAAAACCTTCCTGAAAGCGGCAGACCCCTCTTAAACAGATTAACGGCCACACGCATATCGATCTATCGAACTAGTCGGCCGCAGAAATAGAACCTCGACGCCGGCGTCCCTCGTGCGTCTCGTAGTATGTACATGTATGCAGCATTACCAGCCTGTACCGTCATCTGCAAAAAGGGTCTAAGCGCCATGGGTTATAGAGACACACAGGCACCTATTTTCCAGACGACGGTAGGTCTGTATCGATTTGCCACACACACGGACTAGGCAAGCGTGTCTGGCCATCAGCAGGGCGCCTGGTCCCTGTGTCCTCAGGGAACCTTGCTGACCTGACCACGACTTTTGAGGTCGGACTTCGTGAGGTCTTATTGTGGATCAGACAGGAGGAGGACCGGGGCAGTAGAGATCGCGTCTTCTTACTGTCTGAAGATCAGCTGAGCTGTCACTGCCGTCAGCCGTTTCCTCGTTGGGGTAACGTGATCGGAAGGGCGGTACTTGTAGTCCGTCTTTGGTGTTGCTGTGGAAGTACTGGGTATTATACCGCCTTTTGTCTGTCCTGGTGGACAGCAAAGCCACTTTGATTATCACGTTTTGGGAAACTGTGGCGAGCTTACACGCAACTCAGAAAAGAATGGCAAATTAAAAAAAACACAAAAAAACACCCAGTATTTTGAATAAGTTAGAGCGGGAATTTACTTTCAAAAAATAAGGGCACGTTTCAAAGTTCAGTCCCTTCCATTAACGTTTTGTATCACCACTGAAAGACGCTAACCGATGTGTTCTCCGACAAGTACTAAATATAAGGATCTTGTATGAGCATATGTAACCTTGGTCTTATGGTGTGCATTATTCATTTGTAAACAAAGAATTTTGCTCACAATAAAGCCTAGCAGTCTTGAAGCTGACATCGTTAAAGGGACTAATGCTACCATTTTCATGCTCACAGATCGTTCTGAGCTGTTTTCGTGGTGTTTACCATCACACCACTTAGACACCTGGACAGTGACAGTGTCTGTAATGCTGGCACTGAGCCAACAGAAGCGTACTCGATGACGCGGCGACCACACTGAGCGCTCCAAAAGTGTAACAACAGTCTTAAATGATCGACCGCTCGCGGAAAATGCAAACAACATTGTTTCGCTTTAAAAGCTGTACTAATCATATTAGAGTATTTCGAGCGTACAGGCACACTCACGAGCGAAACTGTTCCAAAACATAAGTTGGCGTAGCTAAGATGGAATTAGCTAAAATGGATTTAAAGAAACGGTCCCGTGGCTGTCACGGCCATTTTCTGCTCTGGCAGAAAGAATGAAACCTTACAGACAAAAAAAGACAATGGTAGCACGGAAGACAGTAGACAGGAGATGGACGGCATCTCACGGATCCTGTTGACAAACGCAATACATTTATTCCACGACTGAACTGTCGATGGCCTCTTGACCCGTTCCGGTGGCCATGGCAACGAATGGTACTATCAGCGTTGGTTGTCGGCTTGTCAGTAGGGTGCCTTTTTAATTTCGCCGGTTTCTGGCAATGGCGAAAGCGTCTAATTGGAATGGTCACCCATCTGTGAACCAGATTAATTTGCTGAGTGATGTCTCAACCTTAATTAGCGTAATCGATGTGACACAAGTATTAATTACAATTTGTACGTTCGTGCTCAACTGTTTATTCGTGTGCAGCACGTAGTATGAGAGTTGTTACTGAGGAACGTGTTATACCACCCATTGGCAATAATAATAATAATAATAATGCTTGTGTATTGTGTAGGTGCTTTACCCAGTTTCTCGCATTGACTGAAAGAACCACGAACTGAACCCAGCACGAACGCTTACGTGAAGCACACGCATTCGCTCACACACTGGACATGAACACGTTACACTGAGTCACATGTTGCAAAGGATCAGCTCGGCAGTTCAAGTTTTTGAATTTAGAATTGTACTTAATATCAAATTTTGTGGGCTGAAGATTTGAAAACAAACAAAAATGGGGAAAGGGGTGGGGAGGTGGGGGTGGGATTGTTGAGCCGGAGGACCCAGCCGAGAGAGAACCCTCGACAATCGGCCCGAATAAACGTACAAAATATTTCATATCAGTAAAGCTTGTACACATGTATTTTATTTGCATTCAGAGTTACGCCTGCCGACGCGGCTAACAGACAGTGGATCTGACGATAGAAATCGGACGAGTTGTTACATGTCCATCACCAGCGATGCCTCACGCAGCAATTACCATTTTCGGACTATTCAAGCGTATGAAGTGTGCGCTGACAGATACAGTACTTAACAGTACAGTGCGTATGAGTAGTACACGCAAACAAACAGTGCCCACGACAGTTCAACACCATGGTCTTCTTCAGCGTGCAAAATAGGTCAGCTTAGATAATGGCCCTCACAATTCCCATCGCAGTGTCCCGTAATCCTCAGGATGAGTACATTATCCCGTAGTCAACCTAGATCGGTGGTAAATTAGGCGACAGGCCGGGACTGTGATATGACAGGCTGTGTTGGCGTTATGGGAGCCAGAAGATCAGATTATATGAATAGCAGTCGTGGAAATGAGGACGTGGCTGCCGATCACTGTCATAGACTAAAATTGGTCCGTGGCCAATGAGGTAGAAGACAAGACAATAGTTACTTGTGAGGACAGTGGTCGGTCCTGTACGGCCGGTGTGTGTGTGTGTGTGTGTGTGTGTGTGTGTGTGTGTGTGTGTGCTGTCGGTTTATCCTACTGAGCGAATGAAAAGTAAGTTTAATTATGGTCGAAGCTCAGCAGAGCACTATGTTTTGGACAGGAGGGGTGGGGGTTTGGGGGTTTAACGTCCTTTTCCACCACATAGGGTGATATCAAAGACGGGGCAACGATGAAAAAGCCAGCACAAATATTTGGCCCCAGCCGGGATCGAACTCACGACCCGAGCATTAGAAGTCCAACGCTCCTACCATTCGACCACCCCGGCTCCCCTTTTGGACAGGAACAGAATACCGTAACATATATATATTATAACCAGGACTGCGAGTGCAGAAGAACATGGCAGAGGAGGTACTGATACATAAGCCGCACCCAGCATTGATTTTTCGTAATCTTTTCCCGTTCACATAGTTTAGCCTGCGAAGGGAGTTCATGTGGACAGATACAATAGCCATGAGGTCCTATAAAGAAAGGGACTAGGACGTTGACCTCGCGTCATGGACACGCCTTCCTGGCCGTGTAGCTGGCATCAGCAAAGCTTGCGGCTGAAATTAATAGGCAGAACATTGTAAGTGCCTGTGCCCGAGTGAATATCGCCGCTGTTCGATGTTTAATGGAAGACATTTGTTTATTTTGCGTTTTAGTTCAACTCTGACATGATGAGGAATGAATAAAGTTTTACATCGTTCATTCAAGTCCTCTCTCTATTTGTATCTGGAGCATGCACGAAGATATGAAAATTTCTTCAGTCTGGCCGAGTCCAAAGCAAAGATGGTTCCATTGCGTACATGGTGAACTTCCTTTCAATGTTTGGGTCGTTCAAGGTGGGAACAGACATTACAGACAGTTTCGACAGTCCAACACGACCTTCTGGAGCGCAAGCCTTTCAGCTCCACGTCCCGTTAAAGTGGGACCAGCGAACCGCTTTGAACTTGGCAAATGAGCCAGACGACCAGGGCCAGATAAGATTCAGCTATTAACCCCCAGTGTTTAGCTTCGCACGGCCAGCGAGCTTTTCAGGGTACCACTTACCTCTTCAGTGATCTCACCTGGATAACCCTGGACCCCGCCCCGCCCCTCCTTTTTCGCTTCGTTGTCCGTCTGGTCGGAGCATGGAGAGAGCGATTGTTGGCCCGGAAAATTAGGGCCTTGTGTAATCGGTTGAGCACGTAAGGTGTATACCTGTCGCGTCCCGGTCATTCATAATTGGTGCATCTGCCTTGATGGTTTTATTTCCGCATGCCAGCGGTACATTTGGGTGTAGACAGAAGGTCAAACATCCCGATGGATGTTCGTACGATGTCCCTGCATAATAACTTAGGGAAGTATTTATCTGCTGATGGTGATTCGTGTTTCTGGCTCATGGCCAGGTACTGTTCAGGGTAACTGGGTGCCCACCATCGCTCGGAATGGAAACAAATGTACTCCAACGCAAAAAAAGGGAAGTATTACTTGCAAAAACACCTCATTGCAGGCGCATTGATTATGCAGTGCCTCATTGTGCATCCGTACCCGTTTGAAAGGGCAAACCGGCAAAAACGCAGTATCCAAAGCCGAAGTTTCAGTTTTCCACAAACTTGTCGCCACTTTGCTGTGGTTTGTGCTCTGAGCGGTTAATTTTGATCGAAATTTGGGTATTCGAGCTGTGCAGCCGTGTCCCTGAGGTGCACAAGCAAGATTTTGCGTAGTCGATGTATAGTGACGCCTTTTCAGCACAACTGTGAAGTTTTGATACTTGACATAACACGTTTAGAGACTACCACCATTGTACAGACACCAGCAATTGCAAGGTGGTTCTTGACTTTTTTGTGATGAGTATTGAACTTCGTCTAGGCTTCTGGTTAGCCCCGATGGCCCAGTGGAATCCTCACTCTAGAACGAGGAAGGAAGGAAGGAAAACCGACTCAGTCTCACATGGGTCGAACTTCTGACTTGAAGACCCCAAGGATTAAGCAGCTTATAATTAAGTGCAGCGTGTACCGCTCTTGGGATGTACCGTATTGATTTTGCACTGTGCATTTGGCGCTGCAATTGCAAGCGTCAGTGCGGTTTTGCACAAACAAATTGCTGCAAGTGGCGCTGTGGGAATTGAAAATATTCGTGTCGTCTGCCTCATTCCAGCTGTATAAATTTTGCCGTATTGTCGTGGGAGTGACATTTTACGTCATGACAGCAGAAAGGCACCAAGCCGGCTCGCTCCTCCGTATATCGACGTTATGCTGACCACGTGTAGGGCGTATAGGTGGCACTCTGTGAATGCTGTAGGTTGAAATCTGTACCTTCGTTCGTCTTCAAGGCGTCTTCGCAGTTCGGTGGCATTTAGTTTGCTCGACGGAGCAGGTAAAATGGTGCAAGAGATCAAGACCCTCAGTGTTGAGAGGTTACGCCGGACAAATTTCTTCACAGAGCAGGCCGTGTGTGAGCATAATGCACAACGTCTGCATGTCGTTGTCGATTTATAACACTTGAGAACCCAGTTCAGGGCAAGTTGACATCCTGCCCTGCTTCACTTTTACGTCGAAGCCTCGTAGGGAAGCAGCAATCTCTTGGGTGTGCACCCGCCTAATGCACGCACGGCGAACAAAGGCGAGCGTTGTACAAATGAGGGTGTAGCTGATACGTTCGAACTTGTTTAGGGGCCTCCTTGGGAAGCAGTTGTCCTTACGCACATAAGAACAGCTTGGGACTTACGACTGCAAACTATAAAAGAGGACCGATTTTTTTTTCAAGAAAATAATTTTGAACTTGAAGGCAAATGGCATGTGTCTTGTTAGTGCTTAGCACAAGCCAGTACGTATTGCAAAGTTGATGTCGTCACTTGCACCGTAGTTAGGGTTTTTTTGTGTTTTTGTGGTACATTTGTTTGTTTGCCGTCTTGTGCTTCTGGCTGGCTGTATGTGGTTTTTTTTCAGTCTTAGCTGAGACAGCAGCCTTAGACTGAAAATAAAATAGGGTCACGGTTTGCTCAGGGTGAAAATGGGAGGGGGGGGGGGAGCAGAGTGGGTGGATGACGGTAACTGAACACTGAATGAACCTCCAAAGCAACATCACTTTAAAAGCTAGACGAAATAACGAATAACGTGTCAGAAAGGCAGCTCATATTTCCACATGACTCATCGTAGCACGGTTTATCACCTGCCTTCACTCAAGCGTGAAGTGTCCCCCCCGCTGAAAGAACACACCATTCCTGCGGAGCGAACCTATTCTGCAAGTGTCGCCGCTTTCACAGACTTCTTTTTCCCCAGTGACGCTTTCCTGGGCTCTTTTTGTATTCGGGTGGAGATTGTCAGCCTCGCTGGCTTTGAGACAGGGTGAAAAGCTCGTTCCTGTTTTGCAAACTAAGCCAGCAGTATCAAAGACTTACAGGTTTTTATACCGATAGTATCAACTTACACCCCTTCAACTGTGGCGTTGTGTTGCGTTAACAACGCGTTTGTGGCACAGCGTTAGGTAAAGGAGGAAGGTTGAGTTTGTCCTGGTCTGAATGATGATAATATTTTTTTTTTAAACCGGGGGTGGGGGAAGGGCGGTGAGGGAGAGAGAGAGAGGGGGTGTTTCTTTGAAGTCACGTGTTGTGATTACTGTGCTTAGCAAAGAAATTAACGGAGCGATAATCCAGCGCAGTGGTGCAGGTTAGTTTCTCGTCAGGTCTCAGTGGACTTATATCATACTACTAATAATGATTAGACAAAGCCCGGAGTGGACATACTTTTTAGCAGTAGCAGTGGCATGGAGCTGCGAGAAAATAAAATGTATGGCCAGCTTTTTATCAGAACGAAAGGGGTTGCCTCTTCGTATAGACAAACAAAAAGTAGCATTGTCCTTGTATTGTTATTATTATTATTGTTCCTGATGAAGTCTCCGTAGCCGGAAGTTTTGGAATAAACTTGTCTTCTCCGTTGCCCTCTAAGTGTGTTTTGAACCTTTTGGAATTTTGAGATAGCCATCTTTTAGTTTAAAATTGTGAGAAACTGTACGTAGTAACAAGCAGTAAGCGAACTTGTGTCGCGGTCGTGAATGTGACCTATTCACGGGTAACCAGAGTACACAGAATATAGGCCGGTTGAATCTAAAAGACGTACTTCTTTTTATGCGACGAGTTTCGGCACGACAATTTTCCGTGCATACGCATTTATGCTGCTACCTCGAAACAACGGGCTGCACAGTGCGGGGTCGGAAGACAGTAACTTGTGTTTTCCGTACGTCTGAGTCGTACACTTTCAAAGTACCGTGTGCGGTACCCGCACTATCGGCATGCTTTGCTGTTCTCTCAGTGCCCAGTAGTACGCATCTGTTTCTGCAGCTGTGACGAGTAATCCGATTATGCGGTCCTCATCCCCAGAAATACGCCCAGCTATTCGTCAGACTATTTGGGAGTAATGTGCTTGATCAAGTTAACATTGATGACAAATTAGGAATTTTGTGCCTCCGGGCCGGTTTAAGGTATATAGTGTGACGGCGGTTGTAACGACAGAGAATAAGTAATGGTCTCAAAAACAGGTTGCCGGTGGTATCAGTGTAGTCTTCAGGAGTGCTATCATGACTGGTCGGGACTTTTCGGCTGGAGGTTGAGTGGATCCCGTCTTATTTCACGTTTTGGGGAGAAGAAAATGATGGAACTTGCATTCACTGAGCCCCTATCGCCTCCGCAGGTCCCGGTGTAGGATCCGGTCCGGTCCCCCCTCTGAAGCAGTCCCCCGGGGGACCAATTCGTGGCAAAAACTGCTCTATAATGGTCCCCCCTTAGACATCCAGCCTCGTTTTCGACTGGTCCCCCTGGGCGATTTTGGTCCCCCCTCGCATCCAAAATAGGCCCCCTCTCGAACTGGTCCCCCTCTTTTCTAACCAATGTAGAGCTATGTCAGTATTTATTTTTAACTTTATTGTTATAGTGTGTGTCAACTCAGTAGAAAACGTGACTCTGGATCTCTCTCTCACTCTCTCTCTCTCTCTCTCGCCCCCCACACTTTCTCTCCTCCCCCCATCTCTCAAACACACACACACACACATTATGCACGCACGCACGCACGCGTGCACACTCACTCATGCACGCACGCACGCAAACACACACACACACACACACACACACACACACACACACACACCTCTTTCGTTATATGTATAATTATTTTCATTTTTGTACAGAGATGTTATTCAAGATGATCTTGAACTGGGTCAAGGTTACAGTGTCAAATCTAAACTTTTAAAAGTGATTTAACTTCGTAGATTTGCCGTTCTATGTAGCCTATACTTTTGTTTTTTTATTTTCTCTTTTTTTTTGTGGGATGAGAAAACGGTCGCCACTAAAAAACAAAAGTATAGGCTACATAGAACGGCAAATCTACGAAGTTAAATCACTTTTAAAAGTTTAGATTTGTTTTCTCTTTTCTTTTCTTTTTTTTGTGGGATGAGAAAACGGTCGCCACGCTTCTTGACACGTCACGTGACTCGTGTCAAACATGCCTATAATTATAAGTACACGACAATTCATTCCGTACTTGGGCCACCGAGGTTGAGATATTTGCTGCAGCCACCCTCTTGGACACGCCCGTGTATGTGTTCACAAGAGAGGCTCCAGGCCGACAACCTAGGTGGCTGAAATACGGGCCAGTTTGGCAATCGGCCCCATTGAAAACAGACAGAGTAATTTATATAATGAATCTTGGACATCACTTTGCTCCTGTTTTTTGTGTCACTCCTTAGACCAGCCTGAGAACTGTTAGTCTTCTGCCGTTTTTGTTGTTTCAAGGGTCATGATTTGAGACACTGGTACTCAGTCTTGACTGTCTACTTGAAGTACGCTGAAAGCCAAAGGTGGCAACTAGTTTTCATGTCATGGACACTTACTTAATTTTGAAGAAATATTTTTTCTATGGCGTTGTATAGAAAATATTAGATACTTGGTCTTTGATGTTATTCTCTAAATGCTATTTCCAGTTTAAAAAAATTGACAGGAAATGTGGACAGCAAAAAAGAACCAATGCAAAAAAAAACAACTGAAAGAAACAAGAACACAACCAAACAAATATATCTCACACACACAAAAATAACAACAAGCACATAAATCGGAAAAAAAGAAAAAAAATGTTCCTATGGCCCTGTGCTTTTGGGGACAATAAAGTTTTGTAACAATAAAGTTAAAAATAAATACTGACATAGCTCTACATTGGTTAGAAAAGAGGGGGACCAGTTCGAGAGGGGGCCTATTTTGGATGCGAGGGGGGACCAAAATCGCCCAGGGGGACCAGTCGAAAACGAGGCTGGATGTCTAAGGGGGGGACCATTATAGAGCAGTTTTTGCCACGAATTGGTCCCCCGGGGGACTACTTCAGAGGGGGGACCGGACCGGATGCTACACCGGCAGAACCAAAGCTTGCTAGTCAGTATTTGCACAATTTTATGGAACTTAGTTCTCTTAAATCCGCCCCTCCCCCCTCTCCTCCCACCACCGTCCACCACTTCCCGCATCCCCGCCTCCTCACCGGTTGAGCTGCTTTCCAGTCACCAACCCTCGCTCATCACTAGACCCTAGGACTAGGGAATCATTCGTGCATTGGTTTGTAGAGAGGTTGGTTGATTTACATAAGATATAGTGAGTGATTGGCTCCCTAACTGTCGGCGCCGAACTATTAAATACACGTTGGGTATTAATATTATTATCGTCTTTCTTTGCGGGCTGAGGTCAAGTCAGTCGTCACTCGGCGAAGCATTTCAGTGACATAAACTGATTATCGCAGCTGACAGGAAATTTAATTGGTATCGCTGAATTCTTAAATTCCGACAGACGACACCGGGACTGAACTTGTATGTGAAGACTGAAGTGTCGAACACCTTTCAGTCGAGTATCCCGACAGACAGCGCTCGTCAGATGCCAAGCCGGGCTGTGTTATTACCATAATGTGTCATTATTTAAATGAGGGAGACGGGACAGGCTTTTCAGTGGCGGGCGATTCATGATATATTCTGCCAGATCAGCAGAATTGGCTCCCTTGTGTCACGTTACGTTGGCTGCAAGGTGCTAGGTCTAGGCGAATGACATGTCGCACGAATTCGTGTGTATCCGACTGTAACTGACGGATGAATCCCCCCGGCGCTTCTCCCCCCCCCCCCCCCCGGCACACACACACACTGACACACTCGCTTTTCAGTCAAGTCAAAGTTCCGCCTTTCGGATCAGTTCAAAATTTGTTTGACCGAACATAAAAAGTGAAAGATAAATCCTTCATTGCCTGCTCTCCTCAAGCTGTTCGTTTAGTAAACATGAAGATTAGGCTTGCTCATACGTCCTCTTCAGTCAGTGCAACTTGTCCGACCAGTTGGGCGGCCGGGCCGGACTGCAATATGGTACCGCACTCGATTTATTTTTATTTTTATTTTTTTATTTTTTGGCGTGTGTATATATTTTTCAGTTATCAACTGAAGGCAGCGTTGTTTGCTTTTCTTTAATGGAGGCGTATGTCACGTCGACATAGCTGCACAAACTCAGTATCCAGTGTGGGAAGGGTAAACAGACTGACTAGGACTGACATCGTGATTTATGAGTGGCTGATGGCCCGGCGATCGGATCGCCAAGCCGCCGGCACTCTGTAACCTATAGATTTGATCGGGTGGGTGGGGTACTAGTATACTGGTACCCACCCCTTCACTGATCTTTTTGCCTAGTTTGTGTTGCTGATTGTGCCCATATTATCGTGGCCCGGCTCATTTCACGAGTCTGTCCGGTAGTGACGATCCGGCGGCTGATGGCCGGCTTCGACAGAAGTTAACTGCTCCGCCGCAAGCCACACACTGACGTCAGTTGGACACTGTTGCCGGTACTATGGTCAGAGAGCATCAGTCAGGGGCGTAGGAACCACGGGGGCCCTGGGGGCCCAGGCCCCCGTTCGATTTTTGGAAGGGGGGCCCGAATATCCGTCTTTGGGCCCCGGCCCTTGCTTTTGATAAGACTGAGGAGAGGTGGCCCACCAGTGGTGGGGCCCCCCTGCTCTGCTGTCGCAGGACACAATCCTTGGCAGTCAACACACACACACACACACACACACACATCTCCCCTCCCCCCCCCCTTCTTCACCCCGGCCGTATGGCTCACCCCGGCGACTTAGTGGGCCCCCCTTCCTCAGTCTCAGCATCTTTCTACGCGCCTGCTGAGTGTACACATGCTCTCTGCTAAGGTGCACTGAGGACTCGGACCCATATCACGGGCATAAAACATTAGTATATGCACATCTTTAGTTGAGTCTAAACTGAAATGTCACCGGCACAGCCGCGTATGCCGCGCGGCATGTTCATCAGTTGTAGTGATGTATTAGTCAGTATAAGCGGGTTCAAGTTTCTGCCGCCGGCGGCGGCCGGGTCTTCAAACGGCTCAGTGACTGAAGGCACCTCCGGCAGTAATAGTTCTAACCGGCGACGACTGAAACTTGAAATCCAAGGCGTTTTCAGTTCCGGTGCCGCCTGTGGCATTTGAATGTGGAAAAACTGACTGGAGCCGGCGCCGCGGTGCTGGTATGGCTCGGCGGCCGCGTAACTGAGAGCCCCGGCACTGATCATCAGTTGACCGGCGGCGGTGCAATGACTGATTCAGTTTCACTGCGTGACTGACGGCACGCGACAGCACTGACCAAAACTGAAAAAAAGCCTGTCCATTTTGTCAGTTAAGTTCACCCCCGTCAGTGTACAATGGTTCGGTACACCGGCTGAGTTTGCTGTGACTGGAGTCAGTACAGTCCGAGTCACATTAACTCAGTGACGCCGTCTGACATCATAGTGACGGACTGACCCCGCCGGCGGCCGTCCCGGCGCCGGGTCAGGGCACTCATTGACTGCAGTGCCGTCAATGTGTCAGTCACAGCCGGATTTCAAGTTTCACTGGCCATATCATCGACAAAAACTGAATGTCCAACACTCAGTGCACACTGATTCAGCTGAAACTTGAACTGACGGCGGCCGGCGTATGGCCGCGTAACTGACTGAACATGGGCCCCGGAACGAGTCAGTCAGTGATGAAACGCGGACGATAACCCAAACTGACCAGTCACTGACGGTCACAGTCAGGGTTTGAAGTGCCGGTACGGCGGTCAGTGACTGAGTGAGGCCGGGATCACTGAGCCAGTAACGATTTCCGCTCAGACTCTCAGGATGGCGTTTTCACTGGGGTTTTTTTTGTTGTTGTTGTCTTTTTTGTTGTTGTTTGTTTGGTTGGTTTTCAACTTTGGGGGGGGGGGGGAGGGGGTACGCCGTAAGACGTTCAGTACGGCACTTAAGCGGCGATTCTTTCACCGTTCCGGAGCCGTATACTGACACCTGCATCCACTGGCAGTCAGTCACAGGAAAGATTCGAGTCTGCTGTATTTCCAGTCAGCGAGGCCGCCAACACTGACGGCCGCCGGTTCAGTGTGCAACTGAATCAGGATATCTCAGGACAGGTCACGTCCCATCACCACACGCCGGATGGACACCGCCGCTGCGCAAACACTTTTTGAAGTTACGCACGGTGCAACTGCACACTACGTAATTTCGTACCCCGCTTTCGTGCGAAGCGTAACGCGTCGGCTGCTCCGTTTAGTGTTTACTATTTCCCCATACCTTGACACACGCCAAGTGACCTCTAGCGGCATGCCGGGAACGTAAAGGTATCGAGTGATGTCATGAGCAGGGTGTTTCGGACTTGATAAGCCGCTTCAGTTTTATTTTCGTAAAGTGTTTTCCATGAAGGGATAGCAACATAAGTTTGCAGGTAGGTCAAAGCCTTCTCTTCCCACGGTGTCTGCGCTTCACTGCTGTCGCTGGAGGAGAGCAGACAGACTAAAAATAGCTTACAACTTGCCTCTGCCCGCGAGTTTGAAAGCCGATTTCGCGGCAGCCATGTTCGTAAACTAGGCCGTCTGCACTTCATACAATCGTTCAGTTACCAAAACCTGCCTGTCTGATATATTTCTTGTGATACACGGTCTGTATTGTTCATCTCGGTCGTTCAGACCACGTATGCGGTAGGTCAGAAGTTTTCTTTGATAAGTTGTAGCACTGCATAAACGTCAGCGCGTGGCTTTCAGGAGCTGATGAACCGGATATGAGCATGTTGACTGCTCTTGATTCGGATCGCCTCTGAGGGCTGTTTGTTTTGCGTAGTTTTCGATATTCTGATCAGGGTTTCGCATTCATTCTTCAAGTTCAGTAAAGTGGGTTGTACTGGTTGATTAATGTGTAATTTGATAGTAAAGTCGGTGTTTTGTTTCTTCGATCCGCACGCACACACAGAACTCACGTCCTGAATCCGGCCATCCGCAGTTATCGGCCCTGTCTGTCACTGCGCGTCCCTCGTCCATCGCGAGAGGATCCATCCAGAGAACACTATTTGATGTATGACCGACCGACGACACACTTATTCTAGATTTTATACAGCCTTGTTTGTGTGGCGTGCAGTCGTGTGTCGACACGAGCTGTTTCTGCAGGTTTTTTTTTTTTTTTTGGGGGGTCTCTTTATTCAGTACAGTGTCCCAAATTTGGCCATCTTTCTTCCTTTCTCTTTCACCGGTGCACTCATGGGTTGACTTCAGTAGTGACGCAGTGACGAGTCAAATCGGTATGCGGTGGCGCGTGGGACGTGCCCACTGAAGGGAAATGTCGTATGCGGAAATGATGAAGTTTTGTCTGGGCAAGGCTTTGTTTCAACACTTCTAGTTAGGTTCGGCGAACATGTGTTGAGTGAAGGCTTGTTTACAGCGCTGAAGTGGCGCACTTGAGTAACACCAGACGGCCGAGTTAGGACTGTGCATTTTGCTCGTAACACGGCTGTACGCAGTAAAAGTTTTAACATTAGTTTTGTTTGGTTTTGCAGACAGATCAGTGGTAGGTCTGTGTGTGTGTTCGGAGTGTTCACACTCAGTGTCTACAGTCAGACGCTTGGATAGTGAAGTGACTAAGGCAGTTTTTCAGAATCAGGGACCATCATGGCTGTGGGCGAGGTTTGTGGTTTTCATACTGTAGTTTTAGTGTAGTGTTAGTTCTTCTAATTTTTACTTCTTTTCTATGGTCACTGTCAGAGCTGTATGGTTAGTTATTGCAGGTACCAATCTGTGTTGTCATTTATTCAGACCGTGTACATGTACCGTGTGTATATTATTTCTAGTTACTACATGTATCATTTTTCAGTATGGCACTAACAACATGAAGTCTTTACTGTTTACAGGAACTATGCAGCTTGAGTTGTCAATACACTCAAAATTTTTAGTATTTTCACAACCAGGAGGTTGGTCAAAGCATCCACTTTGCAAACTGAGCTGTTTGTACAAAAACTTTCGAAACTGACAGTGTGACTGTCCACGTGTCAGTGGTGGCGAGTAGATCAGTGTACAGACGCACAGTTCTGAGAAATGTTAGGCCTTCTGCCATGACTGACAGCAGTTGATGGTGATACACAGTGCAACTTTAATCACCATTGCTATCTGATCTGATGGTGTTATACATGTACTGCAAACAGAAAACTTTACAATATGTGGAATATTTCCAGGGTAAAAATAATGGGTTCGGGGAGGTTTTTAAACAAGAAATTCAGTTGTGTTTAAAATCCATTACATTTTGTGGTGTTTCAGAACTCGGACAACAAGAGCCCCAACAAAATGAGTCAGAAGTCTCCACAGAAACAACCACAGCGACAGAGAACAAGTGGGAAAGGAGTCACATTTGAGGTTGTGCTTCTTGATGGGGAACATGTGAACTTTGAACTTGATGTAAGTCGCTATGTTATGTGTAACTATACTTGTTTAGCAGACTATAAAAACTGCAATGTTGACTCATATCGTTAAAGTTGATGTAACTAAATAGGACTACTCAGTAGTGATACACTACAGCAGTGGGACTGATAGTAAGAACGAGACTGTCATTGAAAACAACTACAGAATTGTCTTATGTTGGGTTTTGACTATTTGCATATTGAAACTGAAAATAACTTGAATTTAAAAAAAAAGAAGTATATTAATGTATTTGCATGTTATTGAAGTCATCAAATGCACTGAGTAGTGAGTGAGTATCTGTAATTTAAAATTTAAAAAATCAGAATACATCATGCATTCACATTTTGTGCTTGCTTGATCTGTTTTAGTCTTTTTTGTATTTCAGAAAAATGCAGAAGGAAGAGAGTTGTTTGAGAAAGTGTGTCAGCATTTAGATCTCATAGAAAAGGATTACTTTGGTCTTCAGTATGTCGACGAGAGGTTACCTCACCATTTGAAAGTGAGTGTCATTCTTAATCAGAGATAGCAATTAACATTTTGCCAGTCAGTACCCTTGTTTTAAGCTGCCTTCATACGAAAATCAAACCAGTATCTGCGAAAACGTAGTCTGTTGTCCCCACCCCCACCCCTGACCACACACACACATACATACACATACACCCTTGTCTACTCACATTCTATAATAATAGCACTACAGGCAGTACAGGCTGGTAACCTTGACACTGCACATTAGGCATCGTGCAGTGCATATAATGCGTAACTGCTTACAGCATGGGCCATGGCCATCCTTTGCAGCAAGTGAACGTACTGACATGTTTTATAGCTTAGGGAGAGTGACGAATTAATATTGAGAAGCAAACATACATGTATGCAAAACAAATGAGTTGGGTGTGTTTCATTCCAATTGATACGTTGGACTCAAGGA
This sequence comes from Batillaria attramentaria, assembly GCA_018292915.2. NCBI lineage: Eukaryota > Metazoa > Mollusca > Gastropoda > Batillariidae > Batillaria > Batillaria attramentaria. The sequence continues at coordinate 1,719,661 of JACVVK020000033.1, forward strand.
CCAGGGCTCCCTAAACTGTGCGTCTGTGCGTAATTTACGCACTGAAGTAAAAATTTACGTACTAAAAAAAATTCGAGGGGGTACGTTGAAGCATTATGAACGCGATCTGTGCTTAGCTTGACGCACTACCTCTGCACTACCGTACGTACGCCTATAGGCTTGTTGTGATCGAGTGAGTGTTCTCCCTTGCCTTGGCCGCGTTCAGTTCGGTTCTGTTTTTGGTTCTGTTTAACGCTCGCAGGCGTTAACTGTCTACTGCTGCAGATCGGCGGCGACTACAGCCACTCTCGCGTAGTGAACGTGCCCCATCTTTTTCCGCTTCTGCGCTCGAAACTATGGACGAAAGATTTTAGAGTCAGTGCTCTTGTTACCGATCGGATTCGCTTTCTCTGTGACGAATCATGCCACCGAAAAAAGTGAAAGTTCAAAAGACTATGGACTTTTTCGTCAGTGGAAAAGTTGTGGAGGGGCTCGAGCCCTCGCCCGGCAGCGGGTGCACTTCGGCGTCGCATAGCTACGATTCAGACGTCGCATCAGAGTCGGAACAGAGCAGCGGCAAAAAGTCGGAGTTTCCAACTTTCAAAACTGAATTGTACCCACTTCATTTAATTATATGATTTGAAGTTGATAAAATTCAGTTTTGCACACACACACACATCTGTTCAGCAGTATTTACTGAATTCATAATTCCATGCACTAAAAACTTGAGAAATGATTCTGACCCTTTAAAAATTGAAAGTGGAGGTACAAAGACCCCCTAAAATTTTGAACTGGGGGTCAGTGGACCCTTTAGGTCTGTAGCTTTTAGGGAGCCCTGAGGACATTTTTTTCCCCAGTATAAATTCCAAATTTCAGATCATTAAATGATTAATTTACCAGCTGTAGCTGGTTAGTGCATTCACTGTTAATGCTGTCGAATTAAGAGCTTCTGTTTCTCTTGATTGTCTGTGGCATACATACACTGACATGTGTATGTGTGCATACAAGCTACAGCTGTTCCACATGCAAAGCTGCAGTTCAAGGCCATTTTGGGGTGTCACTGCAGGCTGGGCTGTGTAGTGTATTTTTAGTAACCCCTTTGTTGGCAAAATGAGCATAAATTTATAGTTTAATATTAATAAGTATTAGATTCACGGAATGATAAATTCAATCCATATTAATGTTACATTTTCAGGTTATGCGATTGCTGATGTTTACTGATAAGTTGAACTACAACTCTTTTCTGCATCTACAACTAGTTTAAGATATTATCATTGGTTAAATTTGTTTCTGTTCTGTTTCAGTGTTGGTTGAGTCCAGAGAAAAAGATATCTAAACAGAAGAAAAGTAAGTAGGATCCTCGCGTGTGTGTGTGTCACTTTGTGTGTGTGTGTTGGGGGGGGGGGGGGTAGAGAAGGCTGCTGTGCTGTAGGTACAAAATTCTACAATAGTGCCTCAGGCCTGTTCTTTAGATAGACACTTCTGTTGTAAAACAAAACACAGAAAACACACACACAAGGTATTTCAACTTATGCAAGGTTGCAAAGATGAAAGATTATTCTCAGTGATCAAGTGGACTTTATCACTTTAAGTTCAGTCTTGAAAAGCATTGCCATTGAAAATTGCATTGATTACATCAATGGCAGTACGTTCAGTTCTCGGTCTCAGGATGTTCAATTTGTCGCATACCTTTTCTTTTTAAGTCTTGCTAACTTTTACTCATCTTTTGTGTTTTCAGGGGGCCCATGGGTTTTTGATTTTGCGTTAAAGTTTTATCCTCCTGATCCGACAGCATTACGGGAAAGTTTAACACGGTAAGTAGATCTGTAAGTTTGCATTCTTAGGGTTCTAATCTGTAAGTTTGCAGCCTTAGGGTTCTACACTCCATCTTGATGTGCTGCCTTTCCTGATTATAGCCTTAATACTGTTTTGCTGCAGTATGTGAGGAATAGCAGTTGTTTCCATTTGGTGTTGATTATATAAATTCTAGTGGGTAGTGTACTGTCTTTGTATTGTGCGGAAGCTTGTACAGTAGGGATTGAATGAATATATATATATGCTTGATTTAGTGAAGCTTGCTGCTTCTTGTTGTAGGTGTTAATGCTAGAACAGCTGGTGTGTTAACCTTTATTGTTTTCATCTGAGGTTGGTGAACTGTATTTGTCCTTTGTCACTGTATTTGTTCTTTGTCAGTTTGCCATGGTAAATGAATTGTAATGTTTTCAGGGAATGAATATCATTTCAGTGATTTAACTCTTTGCCTATTCCATTTCAGATGGCTGGTCACTCTTCAAGTCAGACGAGATATCCTGAGTGGAAAGTGAGTATGATACTAGTACTGTCGTAGTAGAAATTAGTTCATACATGTATCCACAGATGTCTGGTCTGTATCTGTTCGGCTGATCTGGAGAACTTGTGTAAAAGGTGAAGTTTGAGTTACTCTCTTCGCACAAAGAGGAGTTTTTCCTTGTAGAACAGGAAACTATATCATATATTTTGTGATAACAAGCTTAATTACTTCTGCAACTGATTTCTGTTTCCACAGGCTTCCTGCCACATTTCTCACACAGGCCATGCTTGGGTCCTACTGCGTCCAGGCAGACGTTGGTGACTACGACCCCAATGAGCACCATGGAATCGACTACATCAAAGACATCCCCTTCGCTCCAAACCAGACGCCAGAGCTCCTTGAGAAAATTGTAGAACTTCACAGACAACACAAGTCAGTAGCACAGGCAGTTTCCTTTATTTGGTTGCAGTGCTCAGGTCTAGTCAGTTCACTTACAGCTGACTGCTGGGATTTTGTTTTAGAAGTAGGGTTCTGGTTCTAGGACACACTTCTAGGACAAGTGGAGTACCCAGGTTAAGAGAAAGGTGCATTTTGGACATGGATAAAAGCTAAAATATGAACAGCAGCAGCAGAATTTGACAGTCAACCAAATGTATGTTGACAGAGATAACCACCAGTTGATTTGTCAGTGAAAAATACATAAACGAAAGATGCTTTTCAGGTAAAGCAAGCTTCTGCACCCAGACTTGAGCATTGTCAGTTTAGCCAGAAGGCATGTCCATGTGTGCAGATTATTTGCTGGAAGAAAGTGGTGGTGGAGTCTAATGACTATTCGCTTGCTGTAATCATTGTTTGCTTGACTTCTCCAGAGGGCAGACACCAGATGAGGCAGAACTCAACTTCTTGGAAAATGCCAAAAAACTCTCCATGTACGGTGTAGATCTCCACGCGGCACAGGCAAGTTCTTATGACTTGTACATACATTTGGAGTGTTTCACTCTACCAGTACCTTTCTCTCACTCCTCTCCATCTTTCCCATGTAATGTTTAGGAGCTTATCTGTTATCAACAGACTTACATATTTATTCTCGGTACCAAGAATTTTTCACCATTTGATGGATTTATGGGTTTTGTTTACCACCCCGTAGTTCAGCAGATTTTCAAGCCCTGGATTCTAAAACTCAGTCATGAGGTGGATGGAATTTTATTCAGGGATTTTGCTAGGGAGACTAACCAAGAATAAGTGGTGGTGTAGTAGTAGATAAAGACTGAGCATAGTGTTGCCTTTTTGCTCACACAGTTTTCTTAATCTTAGCTCCTCAGCTTGACACGACATGTATTGTATTTTTCATTCAGAGTTCATTTCAAGTCCAGGTCTTTTCTTTTTCTGTTAACTTTTTGTTTGTTTGTTCATTGATTTAGTTCCTTTTCTTTATTTTTCAGGATGTGAACAATGTCGACATCATGTTGGGGGTGTGTGCAAGTGGTTTGCAAGTGTACAGAGAGAAATTGAGGATCAGCCGGTTTGTCTGGCCAAAGATCCTCAAAATCTCATACAAACGGAAACACTTCTACATCAAAGTTCGGCCCACAGACGTGAGTAGTCGTCCACCTTCAGGCTAAGCGATAACCCTAACAAGATTTCTGTTAGTCTTCGAGGGAGCAAGCAGTTTTGCTTGCGTTTTCTTTAGAAAATGGTGTTCGAAGGTGAAACTGAAAATGTGTGTGTGTTCTAACAATGCTGAGTTCTGTTTTGTTACGTTTGTTCGATGACACTGAACTGCTGAATAAAGTGAAAGTGATTTCCCCTTGTTTTTGTCCACTTTTAGAACCACCAGATGGAGAACTCGGTATGTTTCAAGCTGGCATCACATCGACTGGCCAAACGAGTGTGGAAGATCAGTGTGGAACATCACGCATTTTTCAGGTATGACACAAAAAGGCTCATAGTCCTCCTGTTATCTCTGGAAGAAGGGTTTAAGCACGGTGGATTTGATAAGCACCTGGGCTTTTTTTCCAGATAAGGCTAAAGTTACTGTAAATGGATGAATTAAGAACAAAAATCGTGTCAGTTTTCCAGACCATCCCAACATTTTCTTTGCAACCTTAAACTGTATTTTTCCCATGGCAAAATAAAAGGATGTTACCTTTTACCAGCATTAAAGCAGGTACAAATCTCTCAGCATTTTCAAGAAGTATCAGATACTTCCCAAAAATACTACACCTGCCAGTTTGCCGGATTTTATTCCTTGGTCATTTGAAGGTGAGATTAACTCATTAAGCACACTTAGCAAAGCTGTGCAAGTTTCAAAGACTATTTCAAAGATGAAAGTACCTCACTTACCTAAAATTAATGCTAACCTAGGGAAGCGGTGCCTTTAACACACATTACATTTACTTTGTCATGTAAGAAAATGAAATTTTTGTCATTGTCAGATTGCGAGAAGCAGAGCAGCCTCAGAATAGTGCACTTTTCCCTCGCCTTGGTTCCAAGTTCCGCTACTCTGGTCGCACATTGTACCAGGCCAGGCATAGTTCACAGATCCTGGACCGACCCGACCCCTACTTCGAGCGCAGCCAACCTGCACGCAGCACCTATGCAGCACCTGACCGCTCCCGCAGCGCTGATGAGCGTATGTTTTGTGTTCTGCTTTAGCTAATTCTGGTTTATGTGTGTGTGTTTTGATACGTTGAAAAGAAAGGAGAAGAGGTTTCAGCAGTTGCTTCTCTTTGCCAGTGAGTGAGTGAGAGTAGAAGCTTTCCTGTACAGTAGTCAACACCATGCACTTAGCGTTCTGTCAGTAGTATGATGCTACATTGCTAATTACCTAAATGGTGGTGTGTGCAGACACGGGCCTGGGGTGGTTAATTGCAACAAACAAATATTGCAAACAGACAAAAATACCTTTCGATTTAGAGTGTGACATGTTCTTGAAATGTAGAATTGGACATCGTGACTTCTTACATAACCTAATAGAAAGAAATGAAATAATCGAGGGGATTAGAATGGGTTTAGAAGGAAAGGGGCATTTCAAGGAGGTAGTGTACACAGTCTGAGATATTCATACTATGTGACCAATGTTTGTCATATTCAGTGAGAAACAGACCTGATGACAGACCATGGAAAGATGACATGGATGACGTCAAACGGCGGCCACCATCGGATGGACGTGACAGGAGGGATCACATGGGTCAGCCCACACTCATCTCACAGGTATTATTACTTTTCTTTTAGATTCATTTTTATTCGTACAGACAAATCCTGGTACCTGGGTTAAGCCCAAAATATGTCAGGTTAGTCAGTTGTTCCGGATGGGATCCCCAGTATTAAGTTTCCATGTCCTGTTCACAGATGTAACAGCTGTAAGAATAGCCAGCGACAGCAGCAACAAAGTGTTGTCTGAGACACAAAACTATGAGATAAAACAGTAAAGAGCAAAAATTTATCGGGCAAACAAAATTCTCAAGAGGTGCGTTGTTTATTTTAGGTTTATTTCTGCGTGCCTGTCTGCTTTGGTAGGGTGGGTAAGTGAATTTTGTGCTGGCCAAGTGAAACATCCAAGTCTTGGTTACCTGATGGCAAATGGTCAAAAACCATGGTGCTGCAAGGAACAGTGGGGTGTAAATTTGTGTGTGTTTATCCATAAGACTTGGCCAGACTCCCTGCAGGTTCATTTACCTCATTCCTTCACTGATCTACACAGATCGGGATGCCTAATGATGGTTCACCAGCTGGGTTTGAGGAAGGCGGTGACCTCCAGAGGGGACCTGATGACTCCAGAGATCGCAGAGATAGAGTCCCAAGCCAAGGGGTGAGCTCCTGGTTGAGTAATACAGGCAACTGGTGGCTTAGGCTTGGTTGCCCCAGAAGTCATTTTTACAAATGTTGCTTGAACTTAAGTTACATGTTCATCGCTTGATATGAAAGGATGACCAGTGGAAGCATAATTTTGGTGTTCTCACTTCTGATTCTTGTTAAATGTTAAGTATTATTGATCCTGTGAAAGACTGTTTAGCAGTAGTAATTTTTGTTTCAGCGATACTAATAATTATGTCCAGGTAGAGCTGTAAATGAAAAGACTTAAAGTGTCAAAGGCCATTTCCTGTGTCTCAAAATCTTCGTTTCACTGTTCCTTCTTTTGTAATCTTAAGCATATTCTCAGCTTTGCAGTTGATAAACTCCTGGCTCTGTTGGCCCTGTTTTTAAAGATTTGAATGGTATGTACACCTTCTTCTTTATAAACTCCTGTGTATTCACTTCCATCTTCCTTTTGCACAGGATGCCACACTTGAGCGCAACAGAGGAAAGGAGGGCACAATGGGCGTGGTGGCAGGATTAGCCGAGGCAGAAGGACCAAAAGAGACAGAGAAGGAGCGCAAGAAGAGAGAAAAAGAGGAAGAGAAGCGGCGGAAGAAGGAAGAGGAGGAGAGAAAGAAGGCAGAAAAGGACAAGAAGAAGAAGAACAAAGACAAAGACTCAGCTGAGGATCGCAGAGATCAATTGGTGAGTTTTTAATGGAGAGAGGATGGTAGGTTACAGGTCACCTTCAGTTTTTTGGGGTCCATAAAATGTACATGACTGCAATAAACATGTGTTTAGCATCGTGTTCACTCCACTTGGGTTTATTTAGCAATGTGAGGAAAATAATGGTCTTGAGAGGCCTGCCTGGTCTAGAGCCAATTTTTGGTTGTACTGACCCATACAGATCACCTTGAGAAGAATGCCTAGCAATGCATCATTTACTGTTGAAGTTCATGACGCCTAGCCCTATAATGATCATTTAAAGATTTCAACCAGTGTTCTGTTGATATGAGAAGAATGTTGTTGGACAGTCCAGATTGTGAACGTGGCCTGTATTTGTGTGTGTTCGTGCGTGACTGCATGATTTTATGCATTGTAAACCTTTCTTTATGTGCTGTTGCCTTATTTAGCTTTACAGAAGCTTAACTGTTTGCCTGTGGGTTTGAATATTTCTCAAAAGGGCATAAAACTCAGGCCTTTTCTAAAACTACCAAATTTCTGTGATAAAAGAACAAGAAGCTGTATTACGTTGAGATGCTCTGACATTTTCAAAAGACACCGCTTTTCTGTGAAGCTCAGCATTCAGAAACTGGGCCAGTGTAAATAGCTACAAGTACATCTTGATTGTAGGGTAAAGATGATGACACGATGCGGGCGCCAGGTCAGACACCAGGCAGTTACGGTGACCAGGAAGGGGTGAGTTGTAAACATTTATTGCATAATATTGGCGACAAGTTTTGTGCATTATGTTTGAGTTTGTATGGTTACTGTTCAATTTTACACTTGCAGCCTTCACATGTGGCCTTTAAACACCACTCTCCTCTCCAGAAATCGTGTTACCTGCTGATTCTGAAATCCTTACAGTGTGTCCATTCTGTGTGAAATTGATCTAGAATAATGCTGTAACTAAAAGTAATGTAACCATTTCTCACTCACGCATAAACTTCACATTTCAGATGGATCGCAGGATTCTCATTACAGGGTCTATCATTGTACATATGACAGCTGAGAATTGTTTGTGTTGATCACAGTGCTATGTGTTTTGGTTGATGTAAATGCCTGGTTTCTTCAACACAGGGTCGACTGAGTTACACAGCCCCACTTGGAGCCTCTGCTCCTGACGACAAGGTTTTTCATGCATTGATGAACAACAAATACTCTTATAGTGCTTATAGGGTGCAGCTGCCTCTGTTCAGTCAACCCTGTCTGCAGTTTCTTCTTTCCATAGAGTTTGTCCTCATAATTCTTCTACATGCCCATCATCTGACAGCTTTAGCTTTGTCCTACAGTTCTGTCTTTCAAATTCAGGCCATCACAGGTTTGAGGGATAGGGCTTTACTTTCTCATCCTATCTCGACCTTCCTATCTGATCTGTGAGTCCGACGTACAGATTTAAGTTAACTTGACTTTGTTGGTACTGTACTTTGTTAATCACCCTTCCTTATTTGATATTACTTCTTTACTGGTTCATGTAATCACTCATCTCTCAAACCCATCCATCAAATGAAATGTGTCCTGTCGCTTCTTGCCTAAAGATCAGTTGCTGTAGTATTTCAGATTGTTTTTCTCTCTTTTGTTCGTTTTGTGAGAGTTAATCTGTTCATTTCAGTTTTAAGTCTGTTGTTTTTAGACACATCTAATAGCATTGGAAGTGCTACTTGTCCAGATTCATCATTTCCCTGCCATCTTGTCAGTCAATAACTTCTGCAGAGCACTGTCTATACTTATGTTTAATAATTTCTCAGTTGGTTATTCAGTTGCATCTACATTTTATTTTACCTTTTAAATTGGAAAGTGTTCATTTTCCCGTTACTTTTGAGCATTGATGCGAGTTTGAAAGCTACGCTAGCAGTATTGTATAGCACCACTGTGTAAGCAGTTTTTAGTGTAAGCAGACATACCTAGCAGGAATGTTTTTTTAACCTGTGGTATCTATTATCGTTGGATTAAAAACCATTTTCTGTGAAAACTTTGACCTGTAGGATAGGGATAAAGATAGGGACCGGTGGGGACCTGGTAGGGACGGACCTGACTCGGACCGCGACCGCAGGGAACCCGGCAGGGGTCGCACCGGTTCTGACAGGGATGGCCGCAGCCCTGGCTGGGGCGAACCAGGCTCTGATCGTGACCGCTGGGGACCAGGCAGGGATGGGCCTGAGTCCGGAAGAGATCGGTATGGACCTGGGAGAGATGGCATGGATGACGGCAGAGACCGATGGAGTCCATCAAGGGATGGAATGGACGATGGCAGAGATCGTTGGGGTCCAGGGAAGGAAGGAATGGGTGACGGCAGAGACCGTTGGGGTCCAGGGAAGGAAGGAATGGGCGACGGCAGAGACCGTTGGGGTCCAGGGAAGGAAGGAATGGGCGACGACAGAGACCGTTGGGGTCCAGGGAAGGAAGGAATGGGCGACGACAGAGACCGTTGGGGTCCAGGGAAGGAAGGAATGGGCGACGGCAGAGACCGTTGGGGTCCAGGGAAGGAAGGAATGGGCGACGGCAGAGACCGTTGGGGTCCAGGGAAGGAAGGAATGGGTGACAGTGGAGACCGTTGGGGACCTGGAAAAGATGGAGATGACGGTGAGGGAGTGCGCTGGGGGCCAGGCGGGCAAGTTGGGATCGACTCGGACAAAGATGGCAAGGACAGAAAGGGTCAGAAAGACTCAGACAAGGATGGCAAGAAGGGCCGCAAAGGCTCTGATAAGGATGATGACAAAGCGGGGAAGAAAGGTCGCAAGGACTCTGACAAGGACAAAGATGATGGAAAGGATAAAGGAAAGGGCAAGAAGGACAAAGACAAAGACAAGGATGCAGACAAAGAAAAGAAAGGTGGTGGCCTGTTCAGCAAGTTCAAAAAGCCCAAAGACTCGAAGTCCAAACTGCATGATGGCGAGGATGGCCGCCACCCTGGAGAGGCAGGTCGTGGACCGGGAACGCAGGTTATTCTTCTTGCCAAGTTATTGCCTCCCCTTGCGCTTGCTGTTAGCTCTTTATTTTAGACCACTCCTGGTTACCTGATAGACTAGACTGCTTACCCACTGGATGGGTGAGGGTTGCACTTTTTTTCGCCTGCTGTGCATTCCAACTGAAACTGCTTGGTGTATTCTCCAGTAGGTAACTGATAGCACTGACGCCCCATTGTGCATGTCTGCCCTTAGTACTTGCACCTAGCAAGAGGCAAGGGTTAACAGCTTTCTGACATCGCAAGGCAGAAGTCCTTGGCAGAAAAAGTGTTGCTTCGTAGTTGGTAGACCTTGCACTGACGCTGTGATACTTCTGCTACTTACTGTCTGTTCTGGCAGATGCTGGTCCCAAAGATATAAACCCTTCATGACCAGGAGATGAGCAGCTTACATGAATGAGCTTGAAGATCGCTGATCTGTTTGTCTGCAGTATTCTCAGTGACACATTTACAGGCATAAGCACACCTTGAGGGAAATATTTGGATTACCTGTGTTGCATTTCTGTTTTAACTTGTGCTTAGTATAGATCTATGCCTTTTTTCCCCTTTCTCCTTTTTTCAGTTGAGCAGAAATGCATGCATATTGGGGCTATATTATTTCTATCCGATTTGGAGAAAATGGTGTAAATGCTGAGTTCCATTTTCTTTCAGATGATATTTTGTTTGTTAGATTTGCACTTCGCTGGCCCAATGATGAAAATGGTCTTTTGCCAGTTTAATTAAATCCATCTTGGTTAGGTCCTGGGCACAACATTTATCGGTTTTAAGACTTAGTTTCCACTTTTCCTTTTACAGATGTAACCATTTTGACATGACCGTTAGACTTTCGACAGCCAGTACAGTTCCTCACGGAAAGTGATCATTGAAATTTAAACTTAGGTAGTTTGTCCTTTCATGGCTTTCCATCTGTATGTATCAATGTAGCTCTAGATTCTGTACAGCTGCGTCTGTATGTCCAGCTTTGAAGACATTTGTTGTGTTTCACGCTGCACCTGAGCCTTTCTGGATGTCGGAACCTATGTTGTGCTCTTCTGTCATGTACTATGGTATACATCACACGTCTTCAAGTCTGTGTCATCTTGTGTATGTCAGTTGCTTTCATGGATAATTTTTTTACAGTGTTAATTGCATTTATCCTCTGCATGATACAGTCCCTGCAGTACTGGTAGTGCTCACTATCATGCATATGCGCGCATACTCATTTCACACCCACACATACACACACCACACACACACACACACACACACACACACACACACACACACACACACACACACACACACACACACTCTTTCCACACACTTCTGGACGCATGTCATCCTTTCACTTAATGTTTGTGAATATTTTCAGGCTGCAGGGTTTTGTTGTGCATGATGGATACCTCAGACCTATGACAGGAAGCGATGAACAACATGTTCGGCATGGGCAGTTTCTGTTTCCTCTTTGAATGGTTTCTGCATAAAGTGGCTATCTGTGCTGTTTTCAGTCTCACAAAGGGAAAGGCGAAAAAGACAAGAGCAAGCGGGCGTCCCTCATTGCCAGTCTCTGTCCGGGCCAGTCCCCGAACAAGAAGGTTTGCTCGGCCTGTGCATGCTGCTACAGTACCTGTACATGGCTTGCTGTCAGTGGTAGCCGTAGACATGTCAGTGTTGTCGTACAAGTTTGAATGATTCGATGAATGCATGTAATGATCGTGAGGAAAGTCTCAAGGTAGAACGGGGATGGTAAGACCAGAGCTTGTTGGATTTCTAGTGAATGTGTCGTCAGTTTGTGGGGCAACATATTTAGGGCTTACGGACTTGCTGGCAGTTTGGACCGTGCATGCCAATGTCTTGATCCAGTCTACCCTTGCCATGTGCCATTTGCCCCAAATCACCAGAAAGAAAAACTACAGTAGTAAGGTATAGTCTGTTGTAACAGCTTGCTAGGCTTTTCATTCTCAAGTTTTGCAGGAGGAATTGTGTACCGGTAGGCATGCAGCGTGGATGTTACAGTGTTGTATAACAGAGGATTGTGGTTAGTACTTCCAGCTGGATGGTCATCCTGTAGTGTCAGAATTCCATGCTAGTGTTCTTTCTTGTTGAGATGTTCTGTGCTTTGTTGATGCTGTGTTCCTTGGGAAGTTTAGAATCTGACAGTAACACATAACTTTGTGAATCTGCCAGGCTTCTTTGGCAGCACGGTTTAGCATGTGTCGATTTACTGTGTGACTTGGTGCTTGCAGTACAAACTGTAGCTAAGTGTTGTCCCATGATGGTCAGAAAGAATGTGTGTAGAGGAAGGTTGCAGCTGTGATTCGCAGCTGCGCATGGCTGTTCTTGTTTTGTTTTTAACACTGGAAGACTTTGTGAATGGAAAACGGGAGTCATCTCGTCAGCGTGTGCATGTTGGTGATGATTTGGTGCAGAGAAACAGCTTGTGAGATTTTGTGCTGGGTTAGCGTTGTCATGCGTTCTGATCATTAAGCGGAGTGTTGTTGTGGCTTGCTGATGCAGCACTGCATGATGCATGAGCAGCGTAGGGTAGTAGTGGAACTGTTTTGCCTGAGTCTGTACTGGCAAGTGTCCATGTTCAAATTTTGTTATACACCAGCAGGAAGTATGTGGTGATACACTGGCTTCATTTTGACATGATCAAAAACATGTTTCCACTTTAACTCATGCCTGTGAAACAGAATGGAGGTACTCTTCTTCTGTGCATTTGTTCATTTTGGACATGAATATCATTTGGCATGTGAATATAAAGTTTTAGATTCGGTTTATAATAAAAATAGAGGTGGGTCTGTAAGTCTGACTATTCTCCTAAAGGTTTATCTTTTTCCTCTGAGTTGCTACTCAGCCTTGTTCAAGTCTCTTCCAGATAAAACTTGTGAGTCTTTTCACTCCAGTTGGCGCTACATGTACCTTTTTACCTCAGTCTCCTTTGTAACCTCTTCTTCCATTTTTCTGTCACTGTTCTGAATCCTGGCCTTCTCTGGCATGTCAGGGAGGCCGGAAGTCATCTGCATCTTCTGATGAAGGAGAAGCAAGGAGTTCAGCTAAAGATGCTGGCAAGACAGCGGTAGGCACTTCTCTCCTCTCAGCATGTCTGTTGTTTTGCGTGCTCCGAAGTCAGGAGACCCATGTGTCTGCTCATCTTAGCATGATGTTTGATCTTTTGGAGGTCCTCACATATGCGCGCGTGCGCGCGCGCACACACACACACAGAGCCACGCACGTGCGCGCGCATTAGATCTCCCAGACCAGCAGTTTTGCTCCAAACATGCATAACACACCAGTTGAATGCCCTTCACCAACACAGTTGTGTAATAACTAATATTGTACCTGTGGCAGTTAATTTAGTACATGTATGTATTGTGGTGTATTCCGTCTGATGTGTGCATACATCATTATACAGTCAGTATAACCTACCTCAGTACCTGTTAGTTTGTACTACATGTACATGTATACACGTCAACTCTCATTGTCATTTACCATACTTTCCCTGAGCAGCTGTTGGTGTACACCCTGACAGTCGCATCCATATGCAGTGATCTTGACGTTTATCCTTTCTGCAGTCCCCTGAAATGTGTATAATGTGTATAGTTTATATTTCAGCACTCGTCATATGCTTCTACATGTAGTTGGAAAGTCCCTCCCTCCTAGTCCTAGAGGATGCATCTTTTGCTTCACACTTTCATACTGCGTGTTGTTTGTCACACAAGCTGTCAAATCAATTGATTATATTTCCATGTGATTCATGTGTAACTCATTTTGTCCAGTAGTCATAACATGCATTATACTACGTGAGTGTAGAAAGAGCATTCATGTGACAAAACAGTTGCAGGAAACCAGCTTGTGCAGCTCCCACCAGTTCTGGTTGTGATATATTTTAAAGTACTGCTACTAGGCCATGTCGTAAAAAAATTTCAACTTAAGACATGTGCCCTGTTTATTATAGAACATAGGTTGTTCATTATTTCTTTCAGTGGCCAATCATAACGAGCAACATGAACTGGTAGGAGCTTAAAAACCCTATTTAATCGGGATACCCATGCTTTTAAAAAAATTAGTTCTGATTTACTTACGCTTCTCTTCTCTAGACTTGACCACAGCGGCTTTTTTTTTATGCACCAGCAGTTTAGAAATAGAATACTTTCCTTTGTGTTGCATGATTCCAGCTAATCATTTTTCCAGTTTCAGGAACCATACATAGCATACCATGTACACTTGTGAATTGTATAAATGAAATCATACGATTCACTTCAAATCTGATGCCAGAGGTTTTCTGGATTGTACAGATTTCATATTTGTTTTTGCTGTTTAACTCAGCAAATATTTTCAAAAATGATGCCTTTCAAACTGTTGTTAAAACATTTCTACTACTTCATTTTTTTGCTGATCTTCTTTTCTGTGCATTATTTATCTTATTGATGAAACTTTTGTCTATTTCGCATGATTAAATTTTTTTTTTTTTTTTTTTTAAAGATCATACCGTTGTTCTTTTGTACATAATATCCAACACTTCTTTTCTGTTGGAGTGTGTTGAATGTTGGACGTTGGCCTTGTTTCAGGGTGTTGGTTACCCTGGCTATGGGACCGGTGTGGGGTTGGGAGCAGGTGACATGTCTGGAGTCGTGGGCGAGGAGTCGTGGATAGACAATAAGCAGAGTTTCCAGCCTATCGAACCACGCAAAAAGGTGAAACAGCTGGGCCAGCCATGGCACACGATAGGGTTTCAGTTTTAGCCAGAGATTACTGACTGTAAAAGTTTACCAATAGGCGCTTTGCAGACAGAAGGACCACAGTAAATTACAGTCACTGATGAGGACTCAGGATGGTGGTTCAGCTGTATCGGTTATGACTTTGACAAAGTTTGAGCTGACCTACGGTGCAGTGATAGATAACTTTCAAGTGAAACACATGCTTCCAGATTCCTCCGTCTCCCAAATGATATGACCAATCCTCTCTTTCCATTACCTATTTAACATGTTTAAGTTTTATTACTATCATAATTCTGCTCATTTCATCTGTGTTACATAATTTGTAAAAAGTCAATTAAATTTTGTTTACTGTTGACTACAGTTGAGCATGAGCATGCCTCCAAAAATCTATTTGCCTCTAACTGCAGCAGAAACTGTCGCTTTTGAAAATTCAGGTCTTTTCTGCCTGGAATTTTGACACTTTCTGATACTTGTGTACAGATACATGTACTTGTAAATGCATCACAGTTTGTTTAATCAAATTTGTTACATAAACTTGGAAAGGTGACAGTCATAACCACAGGAAAGCTCAGTGAAAACTTTGCTTTTTGATGTGAGGCAGTTTGAATCGTGATGATGGTGATGGCGCATTGCTCTGCCCAGTCCGATGGTCAAACTTGAAACTTGGTATGCTTTGTCCAGAGCTGCATGATAATGTAGTTGATGTTCAGTATATCGTTCGGCAGGAGAGCAAGGACCAGCTGAAGGGAGGGTTTGACATTGACCGCACCATGCCGTTCTTCTCGCCTGCCGCCACCAGCACTGTGGGTCGCCCAGGCAAGGTCCCACCCCCTGTACCGCCCAAGACTGACCGATCCTTTGATGACAGCTTCAACAGGACAGACGTGGTGTGTACGACGTCAGATGTATTTGATTTTGATCTTTGTAGGGTGATTTACCAGGTTTTCTTCTGGTGTTGCAAGAACAGAACAGGATGTGGTGTGCAAGAACAGAACAAGAGGCGATTTTTTTTCTCTCCAGTTTCCTGCCTTTTCTTATTTGATTTCTCGAAAATAGCAGGTACACAGATGTTTTTGTCTTGCAGCCATGTATGTAAGGTCAGGCTAGGTATATGGACCCTATTGGTACAGTACACAGCGTTTTGCCTGTTACAGTTTAAATATTGTACCTTGTATGTCAGTAGTGGTGTGATTGTGTGGCACTAAGAGGAACCTTCGTGAGCGAGTCTGTATGTTCATGTTTTATTGTAGTACAAACACAAGTGCATGCATGATTTTTGGGTTTTGTGTCACACACCAACACTGCTAAACCTGATGGCATTACATAAGTCTTGTGTCTGCAAATTATGTTTGTGTTTGTGAGTGTCCACCCCTCAAACTCAGAGAGATGGGTGTGACGTTTCACATTATGCAGGAGGGGGACATTTTGCCATAGGTTGCAATCTACAGTAGACTGCAAGAGTATTTCAGCATAAGTCATCATGGAATGAAATGTTGCTTGTAGAACTAGCAGATAGAAAGCATCATGCCTCAGTTTAGTGACTGGTTCAAAGGGTACTTACACATGGTATGCTGTGTGTGGGGTTCATCTTGTAGGGCTGAAGCAGCAGCTTGTAATCACAGCGGTGTGTCCTGACAGCATGAGACGGGCTCCAAGACTAGCATTACATGTACTTACCTGGCAGCAGGCTCATTACTATAGTCATGTGGTGTCTGTAGGTGTGGTTTTGTGAGAGGTGAAAGTGAGAACTTGCATCTTTGTTGGTGTGCATTGTATGTGCATTACAGTGGTTTACCTTCTGGGTTTCACTCCATTTTCCAAGTATGTTTTACCTCAGAGAACGTGCAGTACTACTGTTGGTGGCTAGAACTAGCAGACATCTCTCTCCTCTCTCGTGCTCCGGTCCATCTTTCTGTTCCCAGATCATCTCACACCTTTCATCCCGCCCCTTACCATCAGTGTCAGTCGCCAGTTCTCTTTGCTCACCATCTGTATGCTCATCTATAGTTGGCTGGGGCTGCTGTTACTACTGCAGCACGTGCACACAGTGATGTTTCTTTTGAATTATTAGTTTGCATTTGCAGGTAGTCTACACCCAATGTAGTCTTTGTAATGCTTATGCTTCTGTCATAGTCCTTCGTGCTTGTAGTATGGTGTTTGTACCCTGGCACTAAACAGTAGAAGTTCGCACTGTGTCTGTGTCTGCATGTGTGTGTCATTACATGTACTATAATAGTAGTGTTTTAATTTTGTGTTAGGAACACCAAAAAGGGAGATCTTCATGTTTAAATTCAAGCTAACATGTTTTCATGCATAGGTGTACTTGCATGCAAACACATGGGCTTTATGGCATGAAAATGAAAGACTAGCAGTAAATTGTGTGTGCGTGCTTGTAGTTGCAGTCATGGGGTATGCATGTACTTCATTTCTTTCAGGTTATCCTTATGTCCCTTTCATATGGAATATCTTCCATGTACTGAGGTTGAGAGAGTTGATTTAAAGTCTCAATACGTTTGTCATTCATACAAGAACGCTGTATAAAAAAAGTATTTGACTGCGCTTAATCCATGCATCAGAATCAGTCACTTGGGACACAGTATAGCATCTAAAACCATCGTGCTGAATCTGGTTGGCATATACAGTCGAACCTGCCAAGGCGGTCACCTGTATAAGCTATGCCACTGTCTAACCTGGTCACCCCAGAGGATCCCCTGACATGCTAGCTGTTGACATGCCACCCTGGATAACCCGGTCACCTGTCTAAGGCGGTCAGTTTGACCCGGTCCCTTGGGTGACCTCCTTACACAGGTTTGACTGTATATGTTATTCTGCGTACGTAGAAGTGTACCGTGTACCGAGCAGACGGCGTTATTTGGTGCGGATGAACACCAACTAGACAGCGCTGATTGGTGGCTACTTTTAGCGACTTGGTTGTATCAACATTTAGTACAGGTATAGAAGCATTAGGCCAAGGAAAGTCATATTTCTCTACTATTAAAACCATAAAGTCATGAAAATGGTCGCAATAGCCAAAAGAGCAACTACATGTATTCTTTTGGCGAACAGCCTTAGAGGTTTGTAAGCGGCAGGTTTTACCCTCAGAACTCATTACAAACATAGTGACTTTAAAACTGTGATATTTCACTCTGCCTGATAAAGAGGGATTATTTGATTCGCTTGACATAGATCGTAAAGTAGTGGGTTAGGATCCTGCTGGAGTATTTCCCTTCGTTTAACTCTTTTACACGGCCTCGGTAAACATCGTGATGGTGGATGAAGAATTTCACCATACTGCTAACTGAATCCATTTCAGGTGCACAGTACCCAAGCGGTCAGATTTGTGAGGAGCTGTTAGATTTTCTGTACATTTGAGAGAGAACAGGACTAGAAATAGTACGATTGTCACACTCCATCCTCCCATAGAAACTTCCTGGGCTTGTACACAGAGGCTCTTCTGTTCTTCCCCCAGTGACAGTAGATTCAGGCTGCTTGGTTAAAACCACCTGTAGATGGTTTTGTTTTGGGGGAGGGGGCTCTCCCTTTTTAAAAAAACAAACACATTTGCACTTGCATGTTGTCTTGTGTTTTCGTTTGCTTTTAGGCACGTTGCTTTGAGTACGGAAGATCATAGCCACTGACACAACCCCTTATGTTTCACGTCTGCACTCCAGCACGACCGTTCATTTTTGCTCACTTTTGTCATGCGCCATCCACACTCCTCTCTCACTCACGCTCACCTGTTTTGCTTTGGCATCTGTGCTGACCCTCTGCTGAAACATGGGTGTCCTTTTCTGTTTCTGGTTGCTGATTCTAGCCACCTACAGTTGCCACTGAAAGCGTGCAATACAACCCCGACCTTGAGGAGGTGCCGGTCCCCACTAAGAATGTCCCCATAGTGAAAACGGAGACACGCACAGTAACTTATGAGCGGGAGGGATTTCCCTTCGACAGCGAGGACGGGGTGCTAGTTAGCGCGCGGTCTCACAGCACCAAGATGCAAACGATTGAGACCACCACAGTAAGTTGAATGAGCCTGCCTGCTGTGTTAGCCTGTAACCCCACCACATAAATTATGCTGTTTTTGTGCCATTGCAGTTTTTGGTTTTTGTTGTCGTCGTCACTGATTTGGTTTCATCTTTTTTTAACCTTTTTTTTCCCCTGGAGGTTTCAAAAACCTGTGTGAGGTGCTGTGTGTTCTGTTGTTTCCAGTTCCTCTTTAACATGCCTGCATCCATCATCTTTCTTTTTCTGCCGCATGATTTTCCTGTACATACTAGGTATCAGGTCGGAAATTTCAGCAGCTGTTCATGTGTATGTACTGTACATAAAAATGTAAATTCAAAAATTTCAACAACAGTCTGTCTTCATCAGCACTGTATAAAACGGACAACCATTTGGTATAACGATGCATTTTCCGGTTCGGGATGGGATCAGTGGTGTGATTAATGTGCTTGTAGATTTCATTGCATTCAGCAGAACTGTGTTTACATGTTGAATTGCTGCGTTGCTCCTAGTCCTAGTGTGTGGGACTTGGTTGTGAAAATTGCTGGCGCAGAGCAGTTCACTTGCAGTAGTAAAAAGGTTGTGCTTTGGATTTGCGTGGCTCAGACATATTGGCTGCATTTATTAGAAAGGAGGATCTTTTGTTAAGTGTATTTTCTTTACGCGCTTGTGCTTTGATGGGTGTACAGTGGTGGTAGTGTAGAAACCATGTCTGTAGTCTGTTTTTGATCCAGCTCTACTATCATGCACTGTACTGATTTACAACTTGATGTGTGTTTCAAGGCCAGCTATGTTCTCACGAAGCTCAGTAAGGGAGTTGTGTGTACATTTACATGCTGCAGCTTTCATCCTTCGTTTGTTTGCAGCCTCCGGGTTTCCCCACCTGTTGCCTCACAAACCGGTAGGTTCCGAGCCAGTCAAACTAATCCAAAAATTTCATCAAGTTTTACTCTGTGTGTATTTGCAGTACAAAACGGAGAAAGATGGCATCCAGGAAACGCGGGTCGAACACAAAGTGGTGGTCTCCTCGACCGATGATGATTTCGACTATGATGCGGTGAGTTTCTGGTAATGTTGTGTTTTGGGTGGTGATTTGGCCCTTCCTCTTTGCATGATCAAACTGTCTTGTCTGCGAACAAGTTTCCAGGGTAGATCAGAAAGGATAAATTGGGGAAATGTACTTCAGTTTGATAGAATCCTTTCCACCCTTTATGTATACATGTGTGTGTGTGTGTGACACTGTGTGTGTGAGAGACTGTAGATTCTGATACTGGGAAGAGGGCAGTAGTTTATTTTCATCAACTGCCTTTTGGCTACTCTAACCCAAGGGGATTCTTTTTTGTGTGATGGGGACTGGTCAATTGTGTTGTATTATGATGGCAGGCTTTGGCTGACGCAATCCGTTCAGTGACCGAGTTCAACCCTGACATGTCTGTGGAGCGTATTGAGTGTGTACAGCAAATTGAAGAGGTCAAGGACAAGTAGGAGGGCAAGGTCAGTGCAGTTGTACCGTAACTGTAAGATGCAGTTGTGTGCATTATATGTGTTTTTGCATAAGGCAGCAGACATACCAACGGCACTAGCATTCCCATGGGAATAGGGGAGGTGGGTTTTTTTTGGCTCCCTTGTGTAACAATGGGAGTCTATGTATTAACCCTCCGTCGTCTGTCTGTCTGACTGTCTGTGTGTGTGTGTGTGTGTGTGTCCAGAAAACTTTAACGTTGTCATTTTCTCAGAATCTACAAACAGTAGAGGCACCAAACTTGGCATGCTGATAGACTAGCACAAGACCTTTCAAAACATATCATTTTGAATGACCTTGACCCAAGGTCAAGGTCACTAAAGCTCTCTGAAAATTTTACATTGGCATTTTCTCGTAATCTACAAATGCCAGAGGTTTTAAACTTTGCATGATGATAGACATTGATAAGAACTTTACAGATATACATGTAGTCAGTGACCTTCTGTCAAGGTCAAGGCCGTACAAGATAGTTTTGTGAAACCTTAACATTGGCATTTTCTCAGAAACAATGAACAGCAGAGGTGCCAAACCTGGCATGCTGATAGACAGTGATAAGACCTATGCACACATACCATCTTAAATGACCTTGACTGAAGGTCAAGGTCATTGAAACAATGTTCGGAAATTTTACATTTGCATTTTATCAGTATCTAGAAGAATCAGAAGCATCAAACTATGTGCGATGATTGACATTGGCAGCACCTTTACAGACATACCTGTGTTCAGTGACTTTTAGTCAAGGTCAAGGTCATGCAAGCGGTTTTTTTTTGTGTGGAAACTTTAACCTTGGCATTTTCTTCAAAACAACAAACAGTAGAGGCACCAAATGAGGCGTGATGATAGACAGCAATGAGACCTACCTTTCTGAATGACCTTGACTGAAGGTCAAGGTCATTAAAGCTGTCTGTTGTGAATTTTAACATTACTGTTTTCGGAGGAACTACAAATGCTAGAGGCATCAAACTTGGCATGATGATAGACATTGATGAGATCTCTTTTGAATGACTTTGACCAAAGGTCAAGGCTGTACAAACTGTTTTGGGGAAAATTGTAATATTGCCAGGAACTCAGAGCGCCAGACACATCACTTAGCATGATACTGGATAGTGATAAGAGCTCTACAAACATACTTTTGTGAATGACCTTGACCTGTGTCACAAGGGAGCCATGGAGGCTTCTGCCTCTCTAGTTTTGTCTTTGCAGGTTTTGTTTTCCCCATTTCAAAACCATACAACACTGTGTTGATTGCAAGGGGGAAAAGTATCAGCGACTTCATTTGCTAACTGGCTTTTCTTTTTCTGGATACCTTTACATCCTCCCATTTTCGGTGCATTTTCTTTTTCACAATGAAGATCTTGTCTCTTGTGTTTTCAGACGACTTGGCTGGATTCATCAGAACATAGCAAAAACATTGGCATGGTTCACCTCACCTCGTTTCGTACAAAAGCCATCAACGTCATAACGCAGCATACACTCTTCATTGTTGTTGCTCTTCATTCCGTGTACGCCTCTACAGTGTTGCAATATTGAATTACGGTTTGTTAGGTTGGCAGGTTGTTCACTTAACTATTTCTAGTGCAGGAGTTAAGTGATACAAATTTGTTTTTAAATAATAGAATTTTGTAGCAGCTCTGTCAAGTGCAGCAGTGGTAGTGTGGTTTATTGTTTTACTGATTGCATTCTTGATTTTATGTTGGTTTCAGCATCTTTCTTTTCTTAAAAAAAAACAACAACAAAAAACAACAAAAACCAGTTCAAGTGTTTTCACAAATAACTTGTACAGATATTGAATAAGAATAAACCCAGCTTTTAAGGATTCTTCTAATTAATTTAGCCTAAATTTTAAATTTTTACTGTGAGTTGTAAATGATGATTTGGGTTGTTTGTTTTTTGTTCTTGCTTTTTAACCGGTAAATTTTTTATTTCTTTTGGCAATTTTTGTTTTGAATGTATTGACAGAACAAGGTAGTGTATCAAATTAAGTAATGCAAATAAGTAGTCATATAAAATAGGCAAATCAGTCATCTGAAGTGTTATTACATGTTGCAGTTGGTTTTGTTCTTCATCCTCTGTTTCTATACGCAAATACTTTTGAGATTGTGCATACTTGTCTAACGATGGTGAATGAGTGTTGCACAATTACCAATTCAACCTGAGGGACCATACATATTTTAGTTTCTTTGGTACATCTCATTGAAAATGTTTCTGGTTTTGTGAGGCAGCTTACGCGTTCTGTTTTATTGTGGCCAATTTGCTGAAACATTGTAGATGCTTGAGAGGCTTGTCATGATCGCCTTGTGTATTTGACTTTAAAATAAGCCGATTTGTGGAGAAAACATGAATGTCTCTTTTCTGAGAACAGTCTGGTTTGTTGAGGGTTTCTTACTGGTTTGTTTTAAGGATTGGTGATGATGCTTTTAGAATACACATTTTAATGCGTTCAGGTGGTGTGTGTATTGTAATTGTTAAAAGAATTTTCTGTGGGAAAATTCCAGTTGTTGACACTAGGGCCGTAGCCATCTTTCATATAGCAAAGTTTGCAGTGGTACAGCAAAGAGGAAGTGGGTTTGGTTACAATGCACTGCTCAGGCTGGCCATGGCAGCCTATGTCATATGTTGACCAAGATGCATGTAGACATCGGTAGACGTGTTCACACAAGGGTTTCTCTTCGTCACGTTTGATTCTAGCATTCAACTCAGATGTTTGACATTTAACATGTAATGCTTTTAGACTGGTCCCACCTCTCTGTTTCTCCTCTTGTGCTGGTAGACAGTCTGTTCTTGTAGTGTACAAAAAGGTGTCTATATGTGCTGAATGACCTTGGGCCTTTATGGTGACATGCTGTTTCACAAGATATGAATTGGCTATTCATGCACTGTTGAGTATTGGTTTGGTTGATTTCACTTGATGTTTCGAAGAATGTACAGCCTTAACTTTGTACGTCAGATTTTTGTGTGTGCTTTAAGTGTACCTGCATGTTCAGTGGCAAAACCTCCAGGTGTATAAGTTAGAACAAATTATTTATAGATTCACTGAAAGCTGCCATGCACTGATCCATATGTATTCACTGATCGCTAATACACATATGACCATTTAAACTCTGTGCTTCTTTCATGTATACACTGAATAATCATGTTGATTTTACATAAAAAACGTTATTTGATGTAAATTGAGGAAACCGAAGTGCGGTGTGAGTAATGTTGTTACGGTTACAGGCCGAAACTTATCTGTTTTGATATAAATGTTGAGTTTGATATTGCACGTTCCATGATCTTGCACAGTGTCGCCATTTTTACTATTAACCTGATAGCAACAATTGCCTGTAGAAGATGTATAGATTTGCCAATAACTTTGTAAACATTTCATGAAGGTGTATGTTTTTAACATTCCTGTAAATGTTGTCAAGCAGCATGGTTAAGGGTTGCAGACTAATGCATATTGGACTTGTTACTGTGTTCTTTCAACACAGCTGTTATATGTAGCAGTGTGCAGTTTGTGGTGAAGTTGTCTAACAGCGGATTTGGAAGCAGAGTAAGCCGGAGATGGTTGAGGCTTTACGCCACATAAGCGAGAAACACAAACTTGAAAGCGGACAGTTATCAGCAAGCTTGTTTGGTGCAGGCAAGGAATGTTTTGATGTATCCGTTGAAATTTTCATGCTTACATGTAAATCGGCCTGACCAGATTGTCTTTACAAGGCTGGTGAACTGGTGCTTGGCAGTCTGTTTTTTTTCTGTTTTTTTTTTTTTTTTTAACCAACCATACCATTTTTGTTATTGCCAGAATGGTGTCGTTTTCCAATAATCCTGTCCAGAATGGCAGCAAGCATTCTTTCCAGCAATGTACGTTTGTGTCTTTTCATTCTATCCAATGGTGACTGTACTAGTGTGGTCTGGTTATGCATGCTTGTTTTTTTTCCGATTATGCTTTTCTTTTATGAAGTCATTTGCTACTGTAAGAGGACGCCTATTGACACAGTACAGAACAGCCAAGGAAAGTCGATGCTTTGCCTGCAGACATTGTTATCCGCAAGCTCATCAGTGGAATGTTCACGTGCAAGCTCGTCACCGTTTACGTTGAAAAGACACTTGTGAAGGAAATTTCATCCCTATAGCATCATTGTTCACACATACTCGTGATGTGCGTTTCATGGCCTTGACTTCTGCTGCTGGAAATGTGTGCATGTCCTGTTGGGATGAACCATTACGGCGATGTGTTTACCCTTCATTTTTATGGATACAGTCCAACACGCCCATGACAAATTTCGCTTGGATCAGAGCATACAGGTGTTGAGTTGTATCGTTTAATTCACATTACCGACTTTCCCCTGGTTAAGGAAAGGTACCTGGCATATGTCGACAGTTTCAGCCAGACTGCTGTGTGTGGGGGAAAAAGGCACATGTAAAGTTCCGGTTTGGCAAGAACGGTCTTGCTGAAAGAGCAGAATTTCTCACGAAAGCTGAAAGCACATAATGAAATACACTTGCAGGCAAGAATTGAAACCATTTGACAAATACCAACACCTGAATGCTTTGAGTTCCATTATAATAGTATGCGACAGGTGTACAGTAATCATTTATTTGCTTCTAACCAGTGTTGTAGATTGCGTTTTTTCTTTTCCCATAATTTCATTTGCTCACTTTCACTGTTGCCTTGTAAAGGTGATGCTACAAGCTGTATATTTTCCTAGATTGGTGGGGATCAGTTAGCTGCCTCCTGCATTCTGTTCTGTATGAATTAATAAATTTTTTTGAAAGAAAAAGTATGTTGTCAGAATGTGACCAAAGAGCAAAGGCATGATTTTCAAGGTCACAGGCTGTCTACAAAACAATTTACAAAACGCTAGCACTGGACACCCCCCCCCCCCCCCCCAAAAAAAAAACACACACACAAAACCTGCAACAGTCGCAACGGCCCTGCTACCTTGAAAATCCTGGTCTATACTGTTGCAAACACAGCTGATGGGATCTCACCTAAGTAAACAAGAGAAACTGCATAGCATCATACCACCGAACAGGATGCAAATCTGACATGTGCCGTGTTACAAAGAAACACAATTACATACATGGACCCGTCTGATGTGCAAATCATGCATACTCATTGCCAATTCGAAAATTCGAAAGTTCAAACACTTAACTGGTGTTGCTACACTCTGAATGTTGCCTCCATCATTTACAGCAATCATAGACTACTCCAACAACCGTCGAAGCAGTGTGCAGGCAAACAAAAGCAATAAATCGGACACAATAGCAAACTTAATTGAAGACATTTTTGTTTCCTACAAAGCATTTACCCTTTTTACAGATCAAGTCCAACTCAGCCGAAGATTAACTCTTACCAGTTCGCTCCCTTGATCATCGTAATATATATATTACGATGAGCCACTGGGGATTTTCCTAGGGCCGTCGCTCACAGAAACCTGATTATTATTTTGTTTGAATACATTGTACGGGCTTCTAACATAATAATAGATGTGTTTGTTGTGTTAATTTTGAAAAATAAAGATGTTTCACTGAACGGCACGCTCAGAAATTTTCGGTAGTGTTTTCCGAGAAACCCTCGCTGTCAGACACCATTGTTGTGTGCCCACGTGCGGTTTCTAAGGGACTGTCTTTTGCAATTTTTATGTCAACACGAGTTCAACCGAGTCATCCGATACTGAAAGTGAGGAGTTTTAATCCGAGGATGATTCTGAACAGGATCGGGGCTCCTGCAGTTCAGATACGGAGAACATTCCACCAAATCGTTCGATCTCACGTAGCGTGCCCTCAAGTGCTAGTTTTATCATCACTTCAAGTATCGTTCGTTTAGCCGTATTTACGAGGCCTATACGCTGTATTAGTAAATTTGCTGATCCATAAATGTATTTAGCATACATTTTTTATTCACAGATGACTGTGCATGCTGCCGCACATAGCACGTAGTCAAGCAGTTGTGTTTTTGTTTACATCATGACCGCCGTGTTTATTATTCTAAATAAATCCAGTAACGGTGGGTGGAATTACACAAACTATGGCTCATATGAAGCAGAATTGAATGTAGTTTCCTCACAGTCTATAAACAGACATGAGAATGAAATAAGAAAAAACTTCTTTTGTTCATAAGCAAAACCAAGTATTTCAAATGTCGGAGTGTCTGATTACACAAAGAATTATGATTTCAAATAACTATAATATTTGTGAATCAACTGTGTGTTAATGGGCATACTTAGCTAGATAATTCAATTTCCTTTCATTTGGTATATAATTATGTACACATACAATGATTATTGGTGATTTCATGGTGCCCCTTTAGAACCTACCAATTTTGGCTCATGCACTCATCAAAAAGCAGCGAACTGGTAAGAGTTAACGAACCTTGCAAAACACACACACATAAAATTACAAGAAGAAATTAGTGGCAGCTTTTGCTTGACAGATACATTGTACACTGAAATTTGCAAGCAGCAAGAAGACCAAAAGAATGATGGCAAATTTGGTTGTGCACAATGCGTGATAAATTGAATGTGACCCATGCAGTGACTGTTCAAAACTCTACCATTCAGCTACCCAGATTTCTGTGGAACAAGGGCATGCTGACTAGATAACACTGCGTAAAATCCTCAGTGAAGCTGTGACCTTGTGACCATTATGTTCCCTGCAGAGCTCGAGTTACCTTTATGCCAGACAATTCAAGGTCTCGGCTGATATGCAGCCTTCAAGCAGGCCTGATGAAAACAAAAGTTTTCTGGTAGCCCGGTACCAGAACGTAAAAGTT
Source organism: Batillaria attramentaria (assembly GCA_018292915.2). Lineage (NCBI taxonomy): Eukaryota > Metazoa > Mollusca > Gastropoda > Batillariidae > Batillaria > Batillaria attramentaria. The sequence goes on from JACVVK020000033.1 coordinate 1,746,397, forward strand.
GGTAGCCCGGGAAAAAACCTGGTAGTCCAGCAGAAGGTAGTAGATAAATACTGTAATGTGTATTTGCTTATGAATCGCCACGTCGACAAGAGCAAAAATCGGAGGACTTCGAAAATTCTCGTACGCGAAACCAGGAGTAGCCGGATGCTTCTCCGCCGTGTTTTGTATTATATCAACCGTGTATAGCGAGACAGAGTGTTCTAACGCCGGAGAATGGCAGTGTAACCAGGAAAGTCCGATCACGTTATCACACACTGCGCTGACGATCGTGCTTGGCGAGCAAAGTTAGCTGCCGGTGTTAAATCTTTTTTTTTTTCCCCAGAGAAATTTTAGGTCGCCCTTGGGGCCACCATTTCAGTAAGTTTTAGTAGCCCGAGATATTTTCTGGTCGCCTCAGGCGACCCTATTCATCAGGCCTGTTCAAGGGGTGAACTCAGTGCATACCAAGTTAGGCTGGAACGTATTACCCTGCCCAAGTATAAAAGACTGAAAGCTCAGTAAATGTTTACACCAGTGCTTCAAAATAAAAAATAATCAACCCTCAGGTTGACTGACATCTCACACTACCATACAAGCTAATGTACATGTAATGAAAAGAAAGAGTTGGTGGGAGAATGAGCGGTAAGAATGGGCAAGCCCCATGCCTTGAGCGTATGTGTCATATAATTATACAGTATATGATAATGATTTCATCATTAATTCATGTCACTTTGTACTGTGCATGTTTCTGCAAAGCCGCCTGTAGCAAACTTCCCTTCTGGGACAATGAAGTGCATTGTATCTTATGTGTACAACATTTCGCATGCCTCAAAGTTAGTTTCCAAGGTATGACATACATTTAAGAATCAAAGTTACTGGTAACATGCCACACAGATTCTTAAAATGAAAATTGCTGAGGCATCAATCACGGACTTTGCGGTTGACTTTGTCGTAAACCTCTGGGAAAGCCTTCTCACAGTCCAGTTTCTGACGCATACGATCATAGAGAGAGTGATCAAACATTTTACGGAAGTCTTCACGTGAGAGGTACGAGTCTGCATACAGCATCTGGAATCTGCAGGAGAAACAGGTGGAGAATTAGTGGGGGGAAATGTGCACAACAATTCAAACAGATGTAAGCCAGGCTTTCTGAAGTGCTTCTTTAATATTCTGTACAATTTGCAAGTTGCACACATAAATTTTAAAATTAAAAAAAATCACAAAACTGCTAGAAATGAAACGAAAGGTCTTTCATCAATAATGATTTTTGTCGAACAGTAATGATGATAATAATAATCTGAAATCTGAACATCCGTCTGTTTCTTTCCTCTTTAACCATTCACCTGGACATTTTAGTAAAAGTAAGTAAAGTAATTCTTATTAAAATGAACATATGGGTATTTCTTTTCAATTTAAAAACTATGTAATGTTAAAGTTAACAAACAATGTTAGTAAGAATAAAAATTGCAAGTGCAGACAAAATGTACCCTTTTTTCCTGAGGACAAATGTCTCCAGCCTCTTGGTGGAGGGGATGGTAGAGAAGTGAGGTTGTTTCGGGGCACCGTAAGCTCCAATGTCGACATACATCTCATCCGAGTTGCCTTGGGGATGCACCATACCAGGCCAGGCAAACAACTTGAATGGGCACAGCCACAGAGGATACAGCTACAACAAACGATTATGTCAAAATAAATGAGATCAACTAATTAACTACTAACATACATGTATGTGGTTTAAGACAGGAGAGCTGGCCAACAACTGTCACTTAAAATGACATATCAATGTTGCATGCCAACGTTACGCAAAATTCAGTTTGACCTCTTATTAACTCATTTCCCGACAAACGGCTGCATATGCAGATCGTGATTTCCAAACTCATGCGACAAGACTAACATAGCGTGGGCGAAACAGAATAGCGTTGGCTTCGTTCCCTAGGGTCTTATGGTCTAAGGGAAGCAACTCCCTTCACTTGGCCCCTGCTCTTTGACCGTGAGCTGTTATATAATAGCATGACTAGCTTTGTGTTCAGACAGTTCCCAAATGATGGCGGCACATGCACGCAATTTAGGCAATTTCCAGAATTGAACCTGAACTGTTGCACATGTATGTTATGCCTGCGAACCCTCAGACATTGTGAAATGTGAATTTTATATTAGAAAATGATTTTGTGGTGGTACAGTGACTCAGTGTTCAGTGTACTGTTGATCAGTGAAATCTGGATAAAATGCGAAAAAAAATTTTCAATGACTAACAAAGATATTTAAGTTTGAAAGTTGAACTTTCAACAATACGTAGCTGCATAAATATGTTAGTAAACTATCCTGAAAATTGGAAGTCTGTATCTTGTTTTGTTATTTTTTATTATTTTTTCCCTGAACCTCATAAATCCGCCCGTCTACAGGGGATGGCTGAGAAAAATCAGACCGTCTTGAATGAGTTAACGATTACATGATGGGATGATGTTTAATATAGTTTTGCCCATTTTCGGAGAGGGGCAGAAAATGCTAGATGTTAATTAGGTTTTCCCAGGATCTACATTCTGATTTATCTGGCTTCTAATGGTGTAAACTGACGAAAAATTTACAAAACATCCATGCATCTGACCTTCAGTTCTTCGTCGAAGACTTGCAGAGATTCACTGAGATCCTTGAGAGGCACGAGCATGTCCTGGATGACCTGGTACCGCTCGTACAGTTCTTTGATAGTCTGGCCTTGCGTCAACTTGAGCAGTGAGATTTTGGGCGGCACCATCCAGCCACACAGGTAACGGAACAGCGGGTGGTTGCCAAATGGGATGATGTCCTGTTGTAGCAGGTGGTTTCCAAGAATGAAAAATATACTGAACTCCACAAGCAAAATAAATATTTACGAAAAACAGAACTACTCAAAACATAACTGACTTCTTAGGCAACACAAGTCACTGGCAGCAAGAAAGAGTCTCTATTAATCCATTGCCACCAATGGTGCCCCATGTCACCATTTCCTTGTTGTCTGTATCCATTAACTTTCCGGATGAACGGCAGCATATTTTGGGCTCAACTAGCCACAAAGATATTTGAGTTTGAAAGCTGAAATTTCAGCCATAGCTGCATAAGTATGTTAATCAACTACCCTGAAAATTTCTGTATCTTTTTTTAAAATGAGTTTTTGATTTTTTTTTTTTAACCTCTCAAATCGACCCGTCTACAAGGGATTGCCGAGGAAATAGCAGCACATCTTGAGCAAGTTAAACAGACGTACATGTATCTTACCCAGCGGGCATCCACTCAGGGCTGGGAATTATTAATACTCACTATTTAAGGTTGCAAAACAGGTTGCCTTCCTTTTGCCTTGGAACTGTGCGAGTGCTGACTCTTACAGACATAATTATGTGTTGCCTCTAATACAGACTTAAGTGTCACAAGGTGATATTCCACTAACGCCCAGCAGTTAATCTCTACCATCATTTGGAAAAAAAGCCTAAGCACCATTAATGTGACAGGCACTTAGGCCCTTTTCCAAATGACACAAGATTTGTTGAGGTTACTGCATATGGGCAAAATGGGAACATTTTTATATTTCAGATAATAAATGACGGCACAACCTCAAGCTCCCAAAAGATGCTGCGAGTGTGGCGATGGTAGTAATGACGGAGAGGGATGTACTCGGTGGCAGGCCCAGTTTTCAGGAAACCTTGTACGTGCTTGTAAAACCAGGGCTTCCAGAATTTTCCAATGGCATTGATCTGTCAAAGATTGACACACTTTGAAATTAACAGTTAATTACTGCAGTACCACAGAAAACTTTAACAATGTCGGTAATCATCATTATTATTATCAATTGACAATTAGGTCCTTTTACCATCTGATAGCACAGATTTACTCACCCATGCAGACATTTGCACACATGTAGTCTGATGCCAAATCCAACACACACCTTATCTGGCTCTGCATCATCAGTCATATTGGCCGTCATGATCACCGCTTCATCCAGTGAGTACGCCAAGCCTTCCACAAACTCGTTGCCAGAACTCTTCTTCGTCTCTTGCTCAAAGACACGCAGCATGTCTTGGTGCCTGTGAACGGGCTGGTAGTCAATGCGCACATACTTCTTGGCAGGCACAATGCGAATCTCCGCAGATACCAGGAATCCCAGGGTGCCATAGGACCATGGGACGGAGTAAAACAGATCTGGGTTCTCATCCTGCAACAGAGATGCTATGTACTGAATGACATCAAATAAAATAAACCAAACATCTTGTACTTTCTACATGTAATATAAACTCACATATACGGAGACACATACTCCAACAAACACATCTCTTTCAGCTGTCTCTTCATCAACAAAAGCAGTTAAAGACTCTGAACATTTACATTAGTCTACATTTACAAGTCTTTTACTATGAACAGTCTGGAGTCTGAAACTGTGAATAGTCTGGAGTCTGAAAATGTCTACTGAAAATGTTTATCCTTAGGTCCTGCATCAGCTCTTTAACAAACACAATTTCTCAGACAATAATAATAATAATAATAATAATTTTATTTATAAAGCGCATATTCATGTAAGATTACATGCTCTAAGCGCTAAGAGATACTAGAGAAACCATGCTGTTTCAGTGTAGTTTTTTAATTACTGTTTTTCTTATATCATTAAATTGTGTTATGGATAAAAAGCCTGGTATAACAGCATGTGACAGCAGAAAGTAGGAATTATTGTGAGCGTCATGTTACCTTCGAGCACTTGACCACTTCACCGTCAGCCAGCACCAGCTCAAAGGAGACACAGCAATGTTGGAACAAACCGAACTTGTGGGAGGATGTCTCGATACCAACACCCATGATCAGCCCACCTGAACACCAAGCAGAACATCCCATACTGTCAGTGTTCTGTTTTCACTCTCTTTTATTCCATGTATCTTGTACCAATCACATTACAAAGCAGCTCTTTTAACCCTGGTAGTTTTCAGCAAAAGGCAAATTAATTCAGCAAGACAAGGATTCAACCACAACAAATTCCTCATGTTTACACATATGGCAATAAAGTTATGTTTATGTTTTTATGTATGTTTTATTACACCTTTTCGTCTTTTATGAATGTAAATTTCATGTATCTTCACGATGTGTTACTGTGAAGCACTTTCCACCCACACGGTGGGAATACAAAAAGCTTTTTAATCGTCTATATCATCACACCACTTTGCTGAAAACAAAAAATTGAAAAGAACGGGAGAAATGGGCAGGCAGGGAAGAAGAGCGGGTCAATGAAGTCTGTATACATTAGACAAGAATCCTTCTTACCAACAGTGAGATCATCCAACTCAGGCAGCACTGGCAGGGTCCAGCCGAGCGGGTTCAGGCAGGCCGTCACCTGACCCATCGTCACCATCGGCTCCACATGGACGACCTCACGCTTGGTGTCCACGCCAAGTATATCAATCAAGTTGACATCGATGTTGCGAAGCCGCTTTTTGTACAGGCCCCTGCGGAAACTCACATTGGACCAGCCTGGTCGAGCGGTGCACATCTGTGTTTGACAGCCATCTGCACGCCACTGTTTGATCTGCCAGTTTGTGAGCCCAAGAAATGAAATATGGATGAAGCAAATTCACATCATCTTCAGCATGACACTAAATAAATGAATCAGATGCAATTGGCATTTCAAGTCGCTGCCTCAGGGGCTTTTGCTGAACAACAAGTGACCTTTAGTTGAAGCATATATGAAAATAAATTGCTCCAGCATAACTCCTCTGCTTTAGTTGAATCCCATTTTCTAAGGACTGAAGGAAACCCGCAAACACACAAATGATAAGTACCGGTACATGCCGACCCTGTTTCTCAAAACGTGCTAAGCCTAAGTACAAAAGTACTTAGAAAGCTAGAACGGCAGTTATCTACATTTCAATTACACAATTGCACTGTATGAGGTCACTGGCCCTTGTATTGCCACCACACTAGATAAATTAGAGGTAGTGTACGTTTTATCAGCAGGACTGATCACATCTGAAACAAGACCAAGATGACTTTACCAGAGCTGTACACCTCTCCCAAGACCCTTTTTGGGGGAACTGTATAATTATTCAGCATCTATTTCTATTATTTTGTGACTGTAGGGCCAAAAACCCACCACAATACTTCAGCAGTTCCTGGTGATATTTTTGTGCACACAGCTCCAGCTGAACCTACAGCGCCTTGAGCACATTACACTTGGGAAACTGCACTGTATATCAGCTACTCATTGTTAATTTGGGTTATGCTGTACTCCAGCCCATTAAAAAGACTCAAAAAGACCAATCATGGTTTTCTTCAACAGTGTCATTTTAGATTTACAGAGTCAGAATGGTTTACAATACATGGACCCTATTTCTGCCTTTTCCTGACCAGGCCAATAACAAAAGGCTCATCAATAACACCTTGGAAGGTTTAATCAGCAGGGTGCCAACAGCTAGCCAGGAAGGACCAAAAGGACCAAAAGCACTGGCACATCGCCAAATGCAAGATGATTTCATGTTAAGCAAAGCCAGTCTCTAACTTCTCATAGCCCAAATGACAATCAATTCCAGTTTACCCAAATCACGTGCACTCATCGCACAAAGCCTTGAGCAAGCAGTCCTTTTGTCACCTGCTTTGTTTCTCTCAGTGGCGCACAGCAAAGCAGAAGCAATAAATTGTGTAACCTGTCACGATAACTTTTACCCTTATTAGCTTCTTAAACACATGCACACACCCTGACAAAATTGTTTGGGCGAGCAGAAAAATATTAAGGCTCCCCAGTTTTCACATGACTGGTGGCCCAAATAGCTATGTGGGCTCCCTAGACTTTTGGTCATCCCTGCCAACCATGTGTGATATATAACGCACTTGGCAACAGTTTAGCATGTAGTTACTCGATGCAAAAATGCTGACACTGGAATTCACTAGCAGTTAAAAGCAGAACATTAGATGAAAAAGTTTATCCCCACCTACACTAATTCATGCAGTTGACTAGCACATCTATAAGTGTGATCGATGGAGAAATAAATGTATCAGGCCATGCTTCTCAAGGTAACAACCTAATGCAAAAATATCCTACTTACATACAAGGGAAAACCAGACTAACACTCTTTTATTAAAGTTTGTGAGTCTGCTGCTCAGCATGTGTTTAATTAAAACATTAAGGGCTGGGGTGGGGGAGGGGTCTTTGAGAAATTCCATCCTGACTGTACAAGTAACCAGGCAACTGGTGCCTACACGTAACAGTAAGACCCATAACCATGTTACCGACCGAACGGCAATCGATTCTGGCGCCTTGGTCTAAGTCTGAAATAAACCACACCAAGGATGCAAATTTACTGTATCAGTCATGAACATGTAATGAAATGAAGAGCACGAGTTTCTAGTAAAAATTATGCTGACCTGCTCTTGGACTCTCTGAACACGTTTGTCATGCAGCCTCGGTGCCGAGTTCAGTGTGAAGACCAACAAGTTCCGAACGTACATGAAGATGTCGTAGACGACTGAAATGGGCAGAAGAAAAAGACAAACAAATACCCATCGGTAGTTGATGATAACATACTCCAGTCCACGGGTGCGAATCCACACCATGAGCAGCACGAAGGCGGCGGCGGCAGCGTAAAGAACACTCTGCATTTTAGTTGGCAGGGAAAATTTTTTGTACTGCACGATGTCAACGAAGTTAACGCAGTGTACGATCAGCACGAAAAAGACGAGAAAAAAAGCTGCCGGTTTATCTTGTCAGCTTTCTGTGTTGCGTGCAGACGAAGTTGACCCCGCATTCGATTGGTCCCAATTTCCAGGCGAGATGTAGGAACCAATCAAAGCAGTGCGAAGGGAAGTACGGCTGGAAAACACGTCGTCTGCTATCAGCCTGAAAGCCCATTCCGAACGGCTCACCGCCCTGCGCAAACCTCCAGACGAACAAGTAACTTTACAATGGCGACTTGACTTCGAACATGAGGAGGGGGAGATACATGTATCAACAAACACGGCAGTGTTCGAGCCGAAACAAAGAGTACTACGAGGCTATCGTGGAACCGGCTCAAAACACGTAGTTTCTTCGGAGACCATGGTCTTTGGTTTCTCGCAAACCGTTTGGGCCAGAGGCAGAACATTAATTTGCAATTAGGCCTAGATCTGTTTTCAAGGTATGAAAATAAATAATATACGTTTCACAGCCATACCGTGCGTTTTTCTAGTGCAGGGGCCCCAAAGGCACAGTCTACATGAATCACTTCAGTTTGTCTTGATCAGGACGGTGGTAAAAAAAACCAAAAAAAACAAAACAAAACACGGAGCTGCCGATTTTTTTTCCCATAGCAATGATCCACCCCGAGTGTGAGGGGTACACGTGGGGGTGGGGATGTGGAGGAGTGTCCTTGATGGCAGAGATGTCTTTCCTCCTCTTTGTTTTTTTTCTGTAGAATTGTGATAGTTTTGTTTAATGAATCGTCCAGTATCAACTGTGTATAGCCCAGTGGGATATTCAGCGACAGTTGCTGATGAGTGCCTTTGCTGCTTGACACCTTGCATCAGAGAGAGAGAGAGAAAAAGTTTGTTATGCTATCCGGAGTATTTTATGTGCATTCCCAAAAGTTGTTTGTCCATCGCGCCTTTTTCTTTCCCTCGTCGCCACCCTGTGACTACACTGCGTCAACTGTGTGGGATGTGCACGTGCTTTACATCTGGGAGTAGGAGCGAGCAAGAGACTCAGAGAGACACGCACAAAGAGAGTTGGCTGGTTGCATGTTTAACAGTTTTTGTTCAGCCAGTATTTGGACTTCTTATTTGTATTATTGTATATTGTTTGGTATTACACACACACACACACACACACACACACACACAGTGAAAGGCACAAATTTCCACAATGAACATCTGAATGAGTGCAAGTATATAATTTACCTCTTCAACTGCCAATAAGACAATAAATCATGTCAGTGGAATGAAATTACACGTACATGCATATATATATACATACACATGCAAATCAATAAATATACTGAAATCAGTTTTTTCAAATGGAACATGTATACAAGGTTTTCAACTGTGTCACACATTTCTGTTGGATCTCTCATTCACACACAACCTCCAGCCACAAGCAATTTCACACAACAAACTTCTGATTAATACTGACAGAAAACACTCCATTTCTCGATACTGTGTGCATATCAAATTCATTATGTAATGACTGTAGTGTACAGAACTGTAAATATTGTACATGTACCATCAAAACAATTTCAGAAGCTGAAGCAAAAGTACCTCAATACACCCTTTCCTCACACCCACTTGTCAAAACATCCTTTCCTCACATTCAGTTAATATTCCACCCCATTTTAGGGCTGATGACTATACCTGCAGCCATGTCCAATGGCCTGCCCAGCCTTACCCCCCCCCCCCCCTCTTCCCCAAAACAACAGAATACTCCCAGTATCAGTATCCATACTGTTTCATCCACTGAAGACCTTCAAGTGTACTCCCTGCAAAGACAAACAAAACGAAATGTGAATAAGAGAAATTCTCCGCATGAAATGATACTCCGCATGTATACTTTTACTCTGATACTTAAAATGGCAAAAAAGACATACAAATGTTCTATCTAAAGAGAAAAGTAAGACAAAACATTTTCAAACAAACAAACTGATGCTCCACAAAGCTGGACATTAAACTTTCTGGACTACACATGGTAATGTAACATGTATGTAAGACATATTTTTTTTCCGTCACACACCCACCCACACACACACACACCTACAGAGTAAAAAAAAAAAATTACATACCTCTTGGTTTGTACTCCAAGCCAATGTAGCCATCATAACCAGCCTTTTCCAGCAGACTAAAGACGTATGGGAAACAGATTTCCCCGGATGCATCTGGTTCACCCCTGTCAGGTACTTGCGAGATCTGGATGTGGCCTGAAGCACAGAATCATGTTGACCCATGTAGAATGTATAGGACAGAAAACACAGAATGTATACTTTCTATGGACATTTTGTAGAAGTTTGACACCAGTATACATGTACTTTCTGCGTTTTTTTTTAGTTTTTTTTTTATAGAATGTATACATTGCATAGGCTGGAACGGAGATTGTTAACATTACATGGACAAAATTGCAGGCAAAAATAATATGGATTGGCAACGGAAACTATCAACATTACACAACCAAACTGTCGAAAGTAGACACGGCAACATGAAATGGAAACTGTCAACATTACATAACTTTGTGTGATGCCCGTTCCTAAAAAACCTGTCTTAGCCTGCACTTTTACATTCGACTCTTCCAGTTTTGGCCCTGTACACGAAATTTTTGGAAAATCAAGTTAGACTGGTGGTTTCTTAACGGCTCTTACTGCAGTAAACAGAGTATAATCAAAGTGCAACACTTCCACTTAGTCAAATTTAAAACCATGCATCCAGGCAAATGTGAATTATGAATTTTTTAGTGAGGCTCAAGTCCACAACCATAAACTTAAGTTGGTAGGCATTAAGAGCAGAGCACACCATGACCTTTCGCAATATGAACTCATGTATTTTCTAATACAGTTCTTCCGTACTTGATGGGCTCGTTTTCGTTCTTCCTCTTTTTGATGAGCTTCTCCACCCTACTCACTGCCAAAATGTCAAATCTCCCGAGGGCATTCCTTTCCTTTGTCAAATTTGTGCTCGTCTTAGCCCTCACTTGTCTGACAACTTCATGGAATTCTGCATACTTCACTTGTTATATTCTTATTCCCATCCACCTTCTGTAAAAATTGTCCCAAAGACGTCTGCGGAGGTATGTGCTTTGTCCTCGATCTATGCTGGGTAGAGGTGCACTGCCCAAAGACAGACTGATGTGTGAATGTGTCTTTCAACAATTGTGAACTGTATCAAGAAAGAACATTTCTTTCTACTGCTGTTCTGTCATTCAGCCCCAGCGTGCAGTTTACCAGCTGTCAACATTCTACGGCCTGTCAGTTTTTCTACACATTCAACTATCCCTTACCAATGTATGGAAGCTGTTCTTTCAGATTTTGTGTCAGGTTTCCATCCATGATCTGGCAATGGTAGAAGTCCTGGGGAAAAAACGCAAAAATACAAAAACAATAATCCAAAGCAAAATGCATATATACATGTACATGTAGTTGTGAACCATACCAGATTTTCTTCTTTTGACTTCTTTGGTAAGGAATTGCTGTCACTGTCGGTTGTACTAATGTGCAGAAGAAACCCAAAAGTTTGCTTACTTCAACAGGGAATATATACACGCTTTATGAACAAACAGATTTTAATACAATGAATGGCAAATGGTACATGTTAAAGACTAAGAGTTGTGCAAAGTAACTTACAAACTGAATTTTAATGTTTTTGTGGTTGATCCTCTTCACAATATCTAAAGCTGGAAATAAAAAAGGAAGACTAAAGCACAGGTCACTCACAATGTTATCATATAAGCATGGATGACAGTGTGTCACTTAACAATGAACCCTAAACAATAATTACGAAGAACAAAAGAGAAACTGGTCTTCACTATGTGGGTGAAAAGTCAAAAACGACATAAATGAATTGTAACAGCATCCTTGATGATAAATAACAGATACACATGCACATAATTGTGGCACATGTACGTATGCTACCTTGGTGTGGGTGTGACAGAAAGTAGTCTGGTACAGAAATCCGAGAGTTGACAGCCTCAATTACGGCTAGAATCCCTTCCTGCAACCCATACAAACTTCTCGTGAGTGCAAGAATTTTATAAACTGTAAATTTATAAGCCAGGCTTTGGGAGGGCAGAGAGGATAGGAGATGGGTGCCAGACAGGAGAGGGGGTGGGTAATTTTGTGTACCTCCAATACTCATTTGCAAATATTCCATACTAGCTTTCACATATAACCTATATACCGGTAAACTATTACAATTCTTAACCACACTGAAATGGTCATACACACCCGCTTCAGTGCATCAGCTGCATACTTCAGATTCTCAATGAATGTCTCCTCCATCTTTTTAAGAGTGGCAGCATCTGCATTATGAGGTTTCTTGCCTGCCATAATGTGTATTCTGCAGCAGAAGATCACATGACTAGAGGACATATATATATTTATCTGTGCTAACTGCTATACAACAGGGGAAATGTGTGTGTTTATCTGAGGGATGGGCACTTGTGGGAGGTGCAGATGAACTGTATTCCAACCTACGTGCATGATGCATTCAAGGTGGTTATAAATGCACTGGAGTTCAGCCCAGGCAAAGCTCTGTAAATTGTAATGATTAGTTGGCTGATGTTTTAACATCCTTTTCCACAAAAGGTCACATCAAACACAAGGCAGCGATAATGAAAGCCCGCACAAATTCATCCCTGATCAGAAGATTACCTGGCTTTGCCCGGGCTGCGTGATGGGAAATAATAATCTGGCGAATATGTGGAAAAGGTGGCTAAAAACATTAATTTGATGATTTTTCAGACATTCTGGGTGTAGCGGATGTAGCAAACACACAGACAGACACTGTTCATTTATATATTTACATGTCTGAATCAAACCTATGACCAAAGCACTGACAATTCAACACTCTACCAGCTTGGCTACCCACAACTAACAAGGAAGGTATGCACTATAGGTCAGTGTCATACTGACTCTTGTTGTTGGTTTTGCTGCCCCAACTCTTCCCCAACTCCAGTGGTGTTCCTCCCAAATCAAGGGTGGAATCAACAAAGGGCTCAGAAGCTGGGGTAATTTTTATTATGCATGATGATGGAGATAAGGATGATGGTAAGATGATGCTATGGAAGTCCAAGAGACAAGGCTGCATTCCACGCTTCCTGTCACAAATATCCAGCATTAGCTCGGCCTGAGAACTGCGGTGCCAGCCATGTAATCATGCCACATCGTGTCATACCATGGGAAGCACCCTCAAAATCACACCCGTGAAGCGGGTGAATCTCGGCTGTGTGGCAACAGTCTCCCCATTGGGCCCACAGAACACCCGCTCTGGGTAGGAGCCAACCTAGATAGGAAAAATCCCGCTCAGCCTCGGCTGGGACTCAAATCCAGGTCAACCAGCTCAACATCTATAACAGACAGATTTGCATCAACCTGTAATGCAGAACACTCTACTGTCACCGCACCTTTTACAGTTGAGAGCTGTGGCATACTTGATGGAGATCTCCAGTTTTTCGCGAAATTCTTTCACACGATCTGGCAAAGCTGCTATGCCCAAGTCACCACTGGAAAGGTCACCTATAACAATTAAGGTTAACAAAGGGTAATAGAAATAAAAACAATTTTCAGAAGTTTTGGCTGGACCTGTCTGGTTTCTGTAGTTGAGACCAATAACCCTTTGAGCGTCTAACACAGTGGCCACCTGGACATTTTTCAACTGAGGACAGTATGCTTGCACCCGGCATTACCAAAAGTACCACAGCTCACGAGGAGGTGACAGGATTGTACACTGAGACAAAAGCACTTCAGAAAAGCCGTGGTAGAACCTGATTTTTAATATATCTATATTCCTACAATGCGGTGGTACTGCACTATGTGGAATAAAAATGCTTTTATTACTAGCACTGCAAAAAATATATGCACTATGCATATATGTAGTGTAAATAGCATGAAACAGCTTCATGTTTCAGCAAGATAACGCAAGCACACAGTCATTTCATTTAGGTCACAAGCGATATGTATACCGGGATAGCCGTTGATAAGAACATGGTCAAGTCCAGCTGCAATTCGGGCTTTGCTCAGATCTTCAGCTTTCTCCTGGTATGGAAATGTGCATTCAACAAACTGAAAGCCCGCGTTCTTGGCAGCTTGATATCGCTCCGCTAGGGTCGGAATCTCTTGAAACATCATTGAGATATTAGCAGCGAACTTCAGTGGCATATTGGCGGCTTTACTCCGGTTTGCAGATGTCGAAAACCCACGGTACAGAATGCGGGTACAAGCCGTCCGAATCATAAGGACAGGGTGTTAGGTCAGAGGTCATGGCCAATTTGTAACTGTAGGTCAAGGTTTCTCTTTCGCAACCGTTCGTCCTTTTCCGCTAAACTTCGGCTTGTCGGAAAGGCCCGATCGAGCCGCCGAAGGCGTCGATAAGGGCATATAAACAACATGGCGGCGAGTGTCCGTGTTTTTGAGTAGAACTGGAGCAAACAAACCAACAACAAAAGTGTCTTGCCTTCTGATGGACGCAGTCGTTTTCGTCTTTTGACAGGTACGTATTACTGTGTTGTAAATGTCCTCTAAGGTTACTGCATCCTAACATTTTCAAGTCACATTTGATTTTGGTGCCCAGTTTTGACCCGTTCAAATTCAGCAACGACACCCCTCACTTCCTCCATATGACTTGGGCGGCCGGACGGATAAGAACCTTCCAAAGAAAACGGGGGACATAGTTTGTCAGTATTTCACCACAGCTTTTAATTTTAAGCCATGACAAAGTTCTGTTTTGAAGAATTTACCGAGATGTATTCACTAGAAAGTTTTAACTGTATACATAGAGAGAGAGAGAGAGAGAGAGGAGTGCCCATTTTCTTATGTTCGCCTTTTTTCATATTAGAGCGGCATCATGCAAGTATCCACAACAGTTGGCATGATTTTCTACCCCACCCCCACCCCCCAACGTTTTTTTTTGTTTTTTTTTCCACCAGATTTATGCTCTGGATCGCTGGACTGCCAACACATAACAGTCATGCCTGAGCTTTACTTGAAAGAAGTGGAGCCGTTCATCACGACCCACAACACTGACAAACATAAACAGAAAGGTGCCAAAAATGCAGACATCGGTGCCCAGAAAGTGTACAGTCGCCGCACCACCAAACGCAGCACGTCCCTGATTGCTTGTGATGCGCTGCTACTGTGCTTGGAGCTACTACAGGTGTTAGCCCTGATGCAGGCCATGGCTCTCAAGTGGTTCTGGCCAGTGACATGGATCAAAAGGGCGAACTTCATCTTCTTCGTTAATGCTGATATCTGGGAATACATCAAAGTAAGGCTCAGTTGGTGTAGTTCGCCCGTTAGGGGGGTGCAAATGTATACCAGTCATGCACAGGAGAGGCAAATAAACTCCAGCCATCCTCTACCGGGGGCGACTGTATCCCCACAACACGGGAGGGGGTGCAGATGTATTCAAGGGTCTGGCAAGGTGAAGTCACGTGGCTGCTGACTTTGTTCTACGAATTTACTTTATGCCAAATATCAACGGAATTGACGTATAAATTTGCACCCCCTAACAGGCGAACTATACCAACTAAGCCAAAGTAAGGGCACACTGATATGCAAGATACATATAGAGAGAGAACCATGATCATTATATCGTTACTGATTTACTGTGTTCATGAGTGACGACAGGGACACTAACACTGACTGGCATGAATGCCCGGACCAAGAGAAGCGAAGTTTTGCACACAGGCCTCAGGGTATTTTGAAGCCTATTCATTTGCAAACTCATTTTTTAAAAAAAGAAGGAAGATAGATGCTAAAATATTGATTTTGCAGTAAGTATTAATTGTAATTTAGTTGTACTTTAAATATAATTATTTTTCATACTTATGCGACCACTTTACTATTGCATGACTAGAAGCTTTTTGTGGCAGGCTGTTAAAAGCTTACTGAAACCTCACTAGACATTTCTGCATTCAGAATTGCTGGCATATTATCACACTTTTTGCAGGTCGACTGCCATGCCTTCGTCAGAGTACAGGGCTACGATGTGCCCAGCTCCACAGTGAAAGTATCTTTTGAGTACATTCTGTATGGCTGGGCTGCATTCTTTGGACTTCTTTTTCTGATCTGGCTGGCCATAAAGCTGTTCCTGCACTTCCGCCAACCAGCATACCTGCTAGTGCACAACGCCCGCCTGGAGCGAGCTGTCATCGTCATTCTGCAGATCTTTGCTCTACCACTGGGCGCATCAGTGTTCAAGGTATGAGATAAGGGGGAGCAGGAGACTGAAGCGTGTTCACAGTTTGGAAACTTCACAAAAAGCTTTTCGCCCAGTGGCTTCTTCATTTTTTTCTTAACACATAGGATACCACACGTGGGGATTTTCTGTATGTCTGGGTCTCCTCCCCCTCCCCCATCTTCTTTCACTGTTTTACTTTGTGTGGGAATATGAGATGTCATTCTCACTCAAGCTTGCTTGCTTTTTTTTCTTGCTTTTTTCTTTCTTTCTTTT